>JASDQU010014598.1:117135-152709 GCA_032191745.1 Picea mariana | reverse complement strand
AAGAGCAGAATTGCAAAACAGTTAGAAGCAGACCAGATTTACAAAACAGAGAAGAAGTGGTAAGAATTGATTTATCTGTGTTGTTGGTTATTCAATCATTTATTTATAATCAGGGAGGTAGAGTGGTGCTAGGGAGGACTGTGGTCCTCTAATATTCAAGTTGATGCTTGAATATTGGGAGTTGTAGCTTCCATCTAGTTGTGGCTAGAAAACAGTGTGGCAAGGTGGTGCTTGGGAAAACACAGAGTTTTCTGTATGCAAGTTGGTGCTTGTATAAGTGGAAGTAGGTGCTTCCATCCAGTCGGTACTGGAACACTTAGGGAGTTGGTGCTTCCTTCTAGTGGGTGCTAGAGAAACCAGAGAGTTGGTGCTCTCAAACAAGTTGGAGCTTGTAAAACAGAGGTAGCAGCCTCACATTGAGTTGGTGCTCAATTATAGATGATGTACAAAACTTAAAAGACTGCCTATCATTTCGAAGAAGAAGAGGTTTTCTCCCTTTATGGGTTTCCTCGTGAAAATCTGTCTCTGTGTATATCTTATGTGTGACTGATGCTCATTATTTATGTTGTCCATNAGAATGATTTAATAGACTTAAAATAGTTTAAGCACAGTAACAACTGATTCACCCCCCCTCTCAGTTGTCAAGGTAATTTCAACACCCTTCCCTATGTCAACACTTTTGGATCTACATTGCTTCTTGTAGTGTCCTTCTTTTCCACATCTCCAACATACCTTTAAAAACTTTCCGGGAGATTTATATCTTTCCTTAGATTTAGATCTCCCACTTGAGGACTTAAATCTATTTCTTTCCTTGGAGCGTCTCGTTGCAAATAATGCATCTTCGTTCTATGCTTCCATGTTCTTCCACCTCATCTCCTTCGACAACAAGGATGAAACCACATCATCAAAACTTAAATTAGTTGTATTACTACCTATGGCCACAACTAAACTATCCCACGAGTCAGGTAAAGAGCACAATAAACTGATACATTTTTCTTCATCATAAATCCTAATATCAATAGATAATAAGTAACTTACCACTGTATTGAAGACATTCATATGCTCTGTTACTGAGTCTCCATATTTCATCCTTAGGTGATACAACTTCTTCCCCATGAAAAGTTTATTTATTGGGGACTTGGACTGATACAAAGTCCCCAACTTATCCCATAATTCCTTGGTTGTATCTTCTCCTGACACATTTAGTAATATTGAACTAAGAGACACAATTGGATTGTGCTCTTCGCCTTCCGATCCAAATTTTTCCATTCTTCTGATGATGTTCCTGTAGGTCTAGTACTTGGATCCACAGTGATCCATTGATCTTTGCCTACCAACATATCTTCCATCTTGAGCTTCCACAAATCAAAACTTTGCCCATTAAATTTCTCGATCTATATTTTCAAATTGCTCACCATTTCTTTTCACCTGAAGAATCAATACCACAGATCTCCCATTGTAACAAGGATTATCATAGATCTGAGCTAAACCCTTAGCCACAAGGCGTCCCCCTGAAGCCAAAAACAACTCTAATTCCAAATGTAGATTTTAACCTTGTACAATTAATTACTGCAAACAGATTCTAAATAAAAACATAAAACACACACACACACACACACACACATTACACAAAGATGTTTACCCTGGAAACCCAAACCAAGAAAACCAACAACCTGTTTAGAGTCACACCTATAATATTATTTATTCACCATATGTCCATTGTTTATAATAAAATATAATATATATAATATCCTGTGGCATCCAAAACCCCTAATTCATTGACCTGGATTAGTCAACAACCTTAATTCCTTAACTGGAATTAGAAAACCATCGAGAAAAACCATGTACCGAAAAACCACCAAAAACGGATGCAAAAAATGTCAATTGTTTTTTGGGGGGAACTGTCCCTAAACCCTCTCTCAGGGGGGATCTCGCCCCCTGTGACTCCCTAAGAAGGGGGATACTAGAGCGCCCCCCACCCCCTCTAATCCCCCACGTGCCCAACACAACGCAGACACTAGATCCAGTCATGCAAAAAATATAACACATACCCAACATCAAGATGCAAATTCCATGCCTTCTTTTTGGCTTTTATAGAAAGACCAAGCACCAAACACCATAAGTGAGCACATCATTGGGCTTCACAAAGGTGTGCCCATAGTTGACTTTAGCATTTGGAGATTCGTCAATGATAAAAACATACTCCTCTACTTGAATATAGATTCATGTTCACTTGAGGCCACTTGATCAAGATGTTAGGAAATTAAGTAGCAATGATTGTTAGATCACTTATTGGAGGGGGTGACATCGACATCTAGTGGTTGTGATTCACATGATTTTGTTACGTGTTGCTTTCATGTATTCTCTTCATAGGGTAACCATCTCTCTGTCAATCCTCAACTCATTGGTTTGTAGGGATTTCCAAAGGGCCAAGAGAGATATGATGGGCACCCGCTAGGTCTAATGATGGAGGACTATTTGGAACAATGACCTCTCTATCGCTGCCTTCTTTTCATGTGCTCTTCAATCTAGTGATTGTGTCATTGTTTCTTGTGTTGTCATGGTACATGGCCTACAAACCGATGTTGGGGGGCTTGATCATGGATTGGTTAAACATGGTGCTCATTTTGTGCCTAGTAGTGTTGCTCTTGAGAGTCCCTTAACTATATGTGGTGGAGAAGACAACATTGCTTGGAACATTGTCCTCTTTGTCACTACCTTCTTTTCATGTGTTGTTC
Source organism: Picea mariana (assembly GCA_032191745.1). Classification (NCBI taxonomy): domain Eukaryota; kingdom Viridiplantae; phylum Streptophyta; class Pinopsida; order Pinales; family Pinaceae; genus Picea; species Picea mariana. The sequence goes on along the minus strand of JASDQU010014598.1, from coordinate 149,971 downwards.
AATCTAGTGATCATCTTGTTGCATGACCTACAAATGGACATTAAAGGGCTTGGTGGATCAACTAAACATGGTGCTTATTTTGAGCCCAATGGTGTTGCTCTTTATAGTCCACTTACTACCTATGGTGGAGAACCCAATGTTTATTTTTCCTCGCCAGGAGCCCAAAAGTAGTTGTTGATGATTTTTTGTTGTTTACTTAACCGTAAAATTTTCAAAGCACAATTGTTGATGGTTTTCTATTGAAACCATCGCTGACTAAAACTATTTTATTGAGACATATGTCACTTGACCATCCATATATTAGTTCATTTGCAATCCCTCTATTAATCCTCTATCAAGCCAACCTTTCATTTCAAATGTATAAGCATTGCAAGAATTTTGAGTAGACAAACTCCTATGTTATCAGTGCATGCACCTTATTACAGTCACATAATGATTGATTTAAGCAAATTCCATACATTTATAAATTTTCAAGTGGGAAAGGGTATTGGGATTATGTTGCCACAACATTTCCTTCCTTGCTAACTAGTAGGTTCTCAACTATGTTGAAATGGACTATTTTTAACCCCAACTTAAAAGTTGCCATTCGATTTCAATGGTTCTTGTTGATGTTCGCAGTGAATCATTTATTAATACTACATCTTTAACATCTAGTACAAAATTCAGCAATGTAAATAACTCATGTAATCCTTGTTGTGTACAATTTTTACTTCTAAGTTTTTAAGTTGCAATATTGATATTACTTTCTCTTTTGCGAGTATATAAAATTTTGTTTATGATCTGAAATTGTTTGTAATGGGCTCTTCCATGCAAATTGAAGTCTTGCTTTACCCCCAATGCATTACAAAAAAGCGAAATAAATAGAAAAAGTAATCATTTTAAAGAAAAATCATATATTCGCTCTTTCTTCTCTTCATTATATGTATGAATTATCAATTTAGGTTTTTATTTTACCAAATTGTTGTTGTGATAAATGTAGTTTTCAATGTTTTCATTTTACCATGTTTTCGTAAGTAAATGATGGGTTTATCTTGTTTCATATTGCAAAGCTTCTCGCGTGTTTAATAATTTGTCTACATTATGAGGATCTCGATCTACATATAATATTTTTTAGCTTAATGGTTAAGAACGTGTGTTTCTTCTTAAGAGGTCACAAGTTCAAATCCAGAAAAGAGTAGGGTATGTATAGAGAAAGTTCCTCTTTAAAACTTTTATCAATAAAATTTACTTTAAAATTATTTATTTAGATTTTGAATTCTTGTTATGTATTTATGAAATTACACTTTCTTATTTAATTCCATCCCTCTTTAAAATACTAAATGATTGATATGTATGCTTTCACCTTCAATGAATTATATTAATTTATATCACATAGTTGAGACATTTTTGTTTATACTACCCATTTAATTCATGTACCTTTGCACTTCCTCAAACAAGTGTTAGTATTAAAAGTGGTGGTAGTAATTGGTGGTATAGAGATAATAAATATATTTATAAAAGTAAAACACTTTAATATTTTGGAAAAGGGATTTGTTTATGTAATGTTGAATTCATGTACCTTTGCACTTTCTTAAACAAGTGTTACTTACATGGAAAAAAACAAGTGTTGGAAAAAAAACAAGTGTTACTATTAAAGGTGGTGGTAGTAATTGGTGGTACATATATAATAAATATATTTTAAAAAGTAAAACACTTTAATAGTTTGGAAAATGGATTTATTTATGTTATTTATGCCATGTAAAAAAAAAAAGTTTGTTTTACCTTTATGTTTGTTATTCCTTTAAAATGTCAATTAAAAATATTATATTATTAAATTGTGAGTAAATTATTAAATTGTGAGTAAAAGCATGGATAAAAATAGAAACAAAGAATGGATAAAAGATGTAATTTGGATTAAGATTTGAACCATTATTTTATTTATTTATTTGGCTTTTTACAATGAAAGAATTTATGTTTGTTTTTCCTTTTAAATGTCAATTAAAGAATACATTATATTATTAAATTGTAAGTGAAAGCATGGATAAAAATAGAAACAAAGAAGGGATAAAAGATGTAATTTGGATTAAGATTTACTTATTTTAATTATTTATTTCCCTTTTTACAATGAAATAAAAGAATTTGTGTTTGTTTTTCCTTTAAAATGTCAATTAAATAATATATTATATTTTTAAATTGTGAGTAAAAAAATGGACTAAAATAAAAATAAAGAATGAATAAAAAATCTAATTTGGATTAATATTTAAACCATTATTTTAATGAAAAAATTTATATATAGAAAGGTAAAGGAAAATCATCAATATTTACTCTTTTTATTTTTTTTACCTTTTTTATTTCATATTGTTGAAAGATTAATATTTACTCTTTTTTCTCTTTACCTCTCTTATTTCATATTGTATATTTTTTCAAGTATTTATTTCCTTATTCTATAAGAATTTCTTCTTACATATAATATTTATCTAATTTTTTAATATGCATTAAATACAGAAATAAAAATATGAAGATTTTTTTTTACATAAAATATTTATTAATAAAAGAAGAATTTCTTTTTACATATAATATTTATCTAACTTTTTGTAATATGCATTAAATACAGAAATAAAAATATGAAGATTTATTTTTACATAAAATATTTATCAACCGTTAATAATATGCATTAAACACAGGAAAATTTGTTATTAGAATTTTGAAATATAGAGTACTCTATATGTGTATATGGAACTTTGGAAATACCATTCATAATTATTGAGGGCTTTGCATTTTGTCAAAATAAGTTTGAACTCCTTTTAAATTTTAAATTTTGTGAGATCAAACTTTTATCCATTATATTTAACATTTAAATTTATTTTAAAATTTAGATTATTGTTATGTATTTATAAAAAAAAAATCATTTGGAAAATTTTAGGAAAACATTTTATTTTTTTATTTTTTCTCATAATAATGTATATGAACATTGCTTTAATTTCATTTTTAAATATATAAATGAATTTAGCCCAGAAAAACTTATAACACACTTACATTATGCAATTTTAACAACTAAAATTTACAACTTTAACAATTCTTCTAAATTTTAAATAAAACTAATCATATAAATAAATAAATGTTTGGACTACTTTAATTTTTTGTGTGATTTTTGAATCTGAAAATAATTTAAATAGATTATACATCATTTGTGTGTGATTTTTGAATCTGAAAATAATTTAAATAGATTATAAATAATTTGTATGTGTGATTTTTGAATTTGAAAATAATTTAAATAGATTATAATAATTAATATGATTTTTCGATTAGAAAATAATTTAAATAATTAATTATTAATTAAAAATAAAATATAATTAATTATTAATTAAAGATAAAATGTAATATTCCAGTAACCTTATTTTACGTCATGCACACAACGTCACTCATGCACGTGGCCGCATTTGATTGCGCAAATCTTTGCGGAAGGCATTTATTTATTGAATTTGTGTGCATCAACATATGAGAGACCTTCCACGGTATAAAAAATTCTACCCACCCACGTGACATGAAGAAAACTTTTGGGTTGTACACCCTAGAAAATGTGGAGGACCAATGAATTCATTTTGGAGGTCCACGAGATAATGCACTTTGTTCATATCCAAAGATTGATCCGATATCGAATAATGATAGGTCCCATATCAACGCACTTCAAGGACATATACAAATATGTCTGGCTCAATCGTCAATGTACTCAACAAAATTCAAAATTTTGAGTAGGCATGTAAGGATAAAAGCTGAAAGGAAACTAACCAATTATTTGGGAAGATAACTAAGAATTTTATTTTTGTGATGTGTGTTGGAGGATACACTCACCAAAGGCATGGTAGGAAAGCATGGGATCTTGAATCGATTCTACATCTTAGTCTTCACCTCAAAGGTGGCATGTATATATTTGTGAAAAAAAAAAATTAAAAAATTATTACTCTAGAGATGGAGATGTTTAGTTCCATTGACATCATGAAAGCTAAGATCTTACTCAAGAAAAGAATCACTCCACTCCGGTAGAAGCTAATCTTTGATAACTAGAACATTGTCATGCAAGTTACCCATTATACTATTGAAAAGAAACCAACCTTACACCTAGTGCTCTATCTTCATTGAGGCTCTCAAAGCAAAGGGACAAATGAGTCCTCCTTTGAGACTATGAAAGCTTGTTTATCTAGAAGAGAGGCCAAAGGTTAATCAACTTATTTTAAAGATAGACTTTTTTGATTGGAAAAACCTTTGAGTAGTCTTAAATTTATTGTTGGTCAAAATTGTCAATTGAGTTTAATTAGAATGGTTGAGATGAATGATTGTTATCCTCCCTACTGAAATTCAATTTTAGTAATAGTTGTTGAGCTCATAACAAATGAACCTTGTTGTTAACTGACATTTGTAACCTAAAAATTCTAAGATTTTCATATCAAATCTTCAAAATTAAATATCAAATATCAAATTCGTTCAGGTTAGGAATCAAAATATTAACTTTAACTTTTGAATAACAAAATGATGTTATTATAATAAACAATATGTTTAACTTTATAATACTTTGAAATTTAGTTAAATATTTTTATAATCTTTTGAGTAATGATTTCGAGGAACCCAAGTAACTACAATACACACTATAACTAATAGAAGTCTTAATTTAACCATTTTCAAAGTACAGACATGACTATAATTTATTAAAATTGGAATTTAACCATGGCCATGACTATAATTTATTAAAATTGGAATTACAAGTGTGGGTGTGTGCACCACAATAAAAATTGAGCAACATGCACTTGGGCAAAGTTGGGCATAGCATGTCACAAAGAGTTTTTGAATTAATTACATGAGGCCGCTTTTTTATATATGTAGTGGATTTTCCTGAAAACCAATGTAGTGGACTTATGTTTAGATAGAGGTTAATTTTTTTTACTAAAATATTTGGATAATTATTTAATGAGTTTAAATTTGAATTTATATTTTTTTGGTAAGTTATCCGCATCATATTGTATTATTTTAAAAGGAAAATGTACAATGTATGTGTTGTTGGTTTGTTATTAGAGAAACCAGACTAGCGACAAAAAAGAACTTTGTCTAGTTTAGTTGTCTTTAGAGGCCATTGTAACCTGAAATTATAGTCCGGGAGATGCCAAAAACTATAAACAACATAGAAGAGTCTAATAATAACTGACATACTGATAATTGTAAGGAGGTGGGGCTACTACTCTTAGATCTTTGATACTAGAAAATAGAAAAACTATCATAAATATCATGAGAAAAATTAAACCAATGGAGGATGGTTATCCGCCACAAGAACCTGGGGTTGAGGTTAATCCAACTTGGAGAAGTCCAGACCAACTATCTTCTCGGGGAAGAAGTTGAGTTTGTGGTCCACGAGCTTGACCTGGAGTTGCACGTTATCTAACTGGAGAAGGATTTCTAGAGGAGTGTGCGCTTGATAATCGACCGTTGAACCATCTACTTCTGAGCGTACTCTGGATATCATTACCCTGCGATGACCTCCCCAAGAGCGACAATGAGAACCATCTTGAGCCATGAAAACGATCAAGAAGGGAGGGAAAAAGAGGAGGTGGAGGGAGGGAGTAGCAGTGAAGAAAGAAAAGGTTGGTAACAGAGCAAAGCACAGGGAAGCGAGAGCAGGCGGAGCGAGGAACAAGAGGTTCAACTAGGGAGGGGGTTGATATAACCTATCAAAACGCACGAAGATAGGACACATCTGGAAGGTTCCCACGAACTGAACAGAATTTTCCATAACTGGTAATAAGTTTGACCAGAGCTCAAGAAGCTTGAGGAGGACAAGAGGAATAATCATCATACGAAGAAAGGACATCGTCGATCAGGAGATCACAATGGAATGAGCAGGCATGAGCTTAAATAATAAGGGAGGAGACAGTTATTTAGTGGAGGATCACAAAGGGGACACGTGGGTGCTTTCCTTGAAGTGCCCCCCCCCCCCGTTTGATTGTGTCCCTGACACCCAATCTTAGGAAATTTGGATTTATATTTAGATGAAAAATAATTTTTATTTTTTAATAAAAAATAGATAATTATTTAATGAGTAATTTAATTTTTATTATATTATAAAATGAAAATTAATTGTAATTAGAGTTGTTGTAGTAAGATTGTATGAGAATGTTATTGTCAAGTTTAGGAACACTTAGGGATGGTCAGAAGAAATTAATTATAATATTGGAGTCAAGTAAGGTTGTCCTTCATCCCCTACCCTCTTTGGCATATGCATTGATAAGTTAGAATATTGTTTGGAATATACTAGTTGTATTGGTATGACTCTCATTGTTATAGTTATCATCCTTCTTCTTTATGCTAATTATATAGTTCTTATGGCGAGGAATCCCTATGACTTTGGTAAGCAACTAAGAATCCTTAAGGACTTCTGCTCTAGTATGAGTATGACTGTGAATACTAGCAAAACAAAAGTTATGATAATTAAATGCCAAAATATCACCTACGATACTTTCATATATGACAACTATATCTTAGAGGAAGTGTCTTCATACAAATATCTTGGAATTGACATTCATCGCAAGCTCAATTGGAACCACGGTGTTGAGAAAAGGATAAATGGAGGGTGGAAAGCTTATTATGGGCTTGAAAATAAGTGTAAGATAACAAGTCTTTGTCTATGTGATAAGAAAAACTCCTCTTTGATACTCTTTTTACTCCTATTATCTTATATGGATGTGAAGTTTGGGAATGCAATATCTCTAGAGAATCTTGGAGAAAGATAGAGCAGATTCAAAAGAATTTGATCACTTATAATCTCAAAATTAAAGGCAATACACCCTATCCTATCCTCCTTATAGAAGCGATCATTCCCCCCATTGAGAGCATGGCCTTGCATTAGGTATTTAATGTACAAGAACAAGATAAACAACATGGATGACAAGAGGCTCCCCAAAATTACTTCAAACTCTAGCCAAAACCACCGACGACTCAAGCAAGGATGGCATAAAGATGTCAATTTTTGGCTGAATCATTGGGGTATATAGGAAGATGTTATTCTACAGAATATCGATAATATTATTACACCGACTTCCCTTGACCATTGAGTTTCATTCAACATGGATGCTTGTGAGGTTTGAGATATTATTTTTCTTATGGTTGAGATGCAATGATGATCTTTTAATATTGTTGTCAACTCATAAGTATTTTCATAGTATGATGATACTTTAATGGGTACCACCTTGTCTTTGTAGATCATTGTGCAATATTTGAAGGTTTGGATTGAAATGGAACACCTCCAACAACGTTTGGAATAGCAGGGTCAGGTCCCTTGTATTATGAGCATAATTCACATGGCTCTTCTCAACCCTCATCTATAGTATCACACAAAGGAGATACTGAGCCTCACCACTAGGATAGAAGAAAATTTCAAGAGTGTTCATATCTTGGGAGGAGTTGGCGTCTAGCATAATTACATAACATAAAGCACTTTTTTACTCAAGCCCTAGTTATTTTTTAGGAGCCTACACCCTCAGAGAGTTTTGGAGATGGTTGGGGTGTAATCCATTCCACTAATGTTGATCCCCTAATTTCAGGATGGGGCCCAACCCCAAACGACCATGACCAGTCCCCTCCAATGGTTGGCATGGTCACTTCTTAGTGTTATTTAATTAAGCATATGCCCCTTTCTTCTTGTTACTTCAATTCTCTTTTATGTTAGTTTGACTATGGGTGTTTTGGCTTAACCCAACCCATTTGTTGTTTTTTCTTATAATTAGTGGATGTTTCAATTACGTCAACCAATTCAGTTTCCTTTTTAGTTTTCCTTATGGAGGTTGCAATTGTATCCCACCCTTTTTGTATTAATTTCTTATGCACTTTACTTTTATTAATAGTCAAAATAAGCTTTCATTCAAAAAATTATCCAAGAATACCTAAAGGTAAACATGCCTTGGAAGGAGAAATTCACATTGGCCTAGTTAAGGACATGCTTGCATAGGTTAAGATGTGACATTGAAAGGTGGAAGGAGGCTAAGGATGAGAGGGATGATAGAACATGTATAATAAAAAATCATGAGAAGTAGAAACTAAGAAACACATTTTGGTATTTCATTGTGAAGCTTATAGAAGCATCAAAAGAGGATCATAACTAGAAGATGTAAGTTGGGTAAATGTTTTTCCACTAGAAGGCATTGCTCAAAAGGCCTACAAAATGTTGTTGAAAATGGATAAGATGGTGTAGGATCATTAAGTGAGAGATACAAACCCTTCCCAAGAAGGATTCCCTATAAAAGTGGCTTGCATATTTGTGTAGTATGTGCCCTCGATGCAACCATATTATTCTCGCTTTAGAAAACCCTATTTTTTCTTATGCATTCAATATTGTTCCATCATCTTTAATAGCGTAGCATCATGAATATGTAACATCTTCATCCTATAAACCGTTTGTCCTATTGGACATTTAGAAAAATCTATCATATTCTCTCTTGTTAGATTATAACCTCTTACTATAATCAAGCCATAAAGAAATTATTATGACTTGATAAAAAATGACAAAGTATGGGAAAATCATCATTACCAAACCATGCCATTATTAAGGTCCACGTGATAACCTAGAATTGGATGAGTATATGATAGTGAGGACTATACGTCAACCTCAACAACTAACACATTCCATCTAGTAGCAAAGAATCAAATGAAATAAAAATATCATATTTTCAATAAGGTATCGTATAGGACGCTTTTGCATTTTTCCCAAGTTTACGACTCAGAGTATCCTCAACTATTGCAATACCCAAAACTTCAAGTTGTTAATTAATGGAACTTTTATATAAATATATATAAGAGCATTCACACGTGCTCATTCCCTCAAACAATGCATGCATATGCATATGAATAACTCATGGTTGTTATACCTCCAATATATTACAACCACTACATTTATGGTAAGCATCATTCCAAATGAAGTAAAATGATATGCATGGAACTCTCTATTTGCATTACGAGATATATAATAAATAATGTTGCAATCATTAATTCAATGAAAACAATATTGATCCATATTAGATCATTATATGATTTTTCATCTATCTCGATGTTTTATGGGTGAAAAAATTGGAGGAATCAACTTGTAAAGTCATTTTAGCGACTAGTCTAAATTTGAAAATTTGGATCCAAAAAATCATCTAAAATATTCTGAAGCCATTTTGAGGCATCAAATGACACTTTTTTATGGTCCAAACCTTGTTATGGAGTCGTCGTCTATATTCTACACACTGATACCTTTCCAATAGTACAATAATCACCTCAATTAGAGTTCATATGCGAAAGTTATGCCTCCCACAAGTTGACTACCATATTGATCACCATGGTGCGAGTGGATGTAATGTTAGTCTCAATTACTTAAACATGTGGGGCTATCCACATAATGGATTTTCTAAGAAAATTCTAGAAGGTCCAAAACCTTATCACAATTGAGGGTTGAGGATGTCAAAACCCTACCCCTAGATGGTTATCGAGCTATGTTAAAAACTGGGCCACTAGAAGTAGAAGGGGTTGCATTCTATATTATTGTATTTTTTTCCTCAACAAAGAAGAACATGCAGGATTGGTAAATTAGAAAGTATAAAAAAGGGGGTTAGTTTTCTGAAGCAGCCTAATAGGCGACATATCTCAAGTAACTCCATGGAGAGTGCATTCTCCTTTGTACTTGCATTATTCCCATACTAGAGAAAGGAGAGCAGAGCATCCTCACCTTCTAGTTGGGTTTCTCTTGTAAGGGTTTCCCAAAGCAAATCTTTGTGTTATTTTGTGGATGGTGTGTGATTGTATTTCCATTTTCTCTATTTTCCTCATTTTATCTATTTCATGCAAAAGAAGAAAATTAGTAACTAAAGATTATGGAATCTAAAGGAATTTAACCTTCATAGTGTAGATTTCAATTTTATTTATTAGATATGTTGTCACAAATTGTTCTAGTGGAATATACATGGCATTTTACTGATCAAATACACTTCCATAATACCACTTTGAAAGGAAGAAATAGATAGAGAATACAAAATATCATTTAATAATTACTATTTATCTCTAAACTATAGAACTTGTCAGGTGTGTTGTTCTCAAGCCATGTCTACTATGCTTCCACATAAATCTAGCGCAATAGACCTTTTAATGAAATAATATGTGCAACTTCATTTGCAGATTATAGATGAAGTGTCTCTAGTTGGAGCTCGAATGCTATACAACATTGGTACAAGACTTCATAGAATAATGCACATTCCAACAATGCCATTTGGAAATCTTTATGTAATTTTTTATGGCAAGCTTTGTCAAGAACAACCTGTACTTGACTCTTGGATATTTGAACAACCAATTTTTCATCGTGACAAAATTCCCTATACATTTTTATACATTTTAGATAGGAAATGTCAATATTTTGAACTCAAAGAGGTTATGAGGAAAGATAACAAAATGTTCATATTGATTTTGAAAAAAGTTAGAACATGTCCATAGACAAATGTTGGCATTGACTACTTGAACAAACATTGTTACAAATGCCCACCAAATGATTAGAAAATGCCACACCTTTTTTTTCAAAATCAAAGATGTCGAACAACATAATAAAAAAATATTTGTGCTTGTTGGATCAGATACATTCACATTAAAATCATTTGATAGAAAAATAGATCATATGGAAAAAATAAATATCGTGACAAGAAAACGCATTTGTCATCATCAATTACTTTGAAACAAACATGCTCCTTGAGATAATTGGAGGCAACTATGCCGTTGAGGATGGCTTGGTCAATGGTACAAAAGGTATTTTTAGGCACTACACAAAATGCAACATTAACATTGTGTGCATTGAATCCCATACACCATCAATTGAGTAGCTCAACAAGATTCATTACACCATTTGGTCACACCTAGTATTCATGGAAATTGGACTTCATTGCACCATTTTTTCACACCTAGTATTCCTAGAAATTGGACACCTATAACAAGAATCTTTCGAGGGGTTGAATCAACAAATGGAATACTTTTTATTTTCCTACAATTCCCAGTGCAATTAGCATGTGCACATACAATACATAGGTCACAAGGCCTCACAATGGAAGTTTTGGATTTTTCTCTCTTTTGTTAGAGACATTCAATCACTTTGTCTCATAAGAAAATTAGAACCAAAACATTTGTCATGTCCAAAAAGTTTGATGCTAAAATGTAAAGACTTCAAAGAGATGCACATTTTCCACTAAAATATAGTTTACAATCAAAACCAACATAAAGTCATTTGCTCATATGCTCTTTGAACACGAGAAGTGTTCCATTGCATATTGACAATATATTTTCAATGACCATGGCTTGATAGAATATGATATCTTGTGTTTGTAAGAAACTCAAACAAACTTGGTTCCAAAACATAATATACTTGCAAAAAAATGCAAATTCCTATCAATGTTTCATCTTCATGACATTTTAACATGCTGCAAAAAGACAATAGTTATTAGGAACAAAATATTTATGCAACAAAGCATATTGAATTGATTGTTATCTGCTTTGAATTAAATAGCACTATAGTTAGATTGACCAATATATAAAAACCACCACATGCACCACTTGATGATGTTTTCCATCTAGTGCAAACTATAGGAAAATACATCTAGAAAAACAAGCACATTGTAATTGTTGGAGACTTGAGTTTTGACATGTTGCAAAATGGGATATCTAAAAAACAAATTGCCACTCATGCAAAGACATAAATTCAATTTTCATATATCATAACCCACAAATAATTGTGTCTCTTCGCTTAATCATTTTTTGACAATTTTTCTGAACAATTGCATTACCTCGTGTCTCTCATATGCATATTAGATTGATCATCATAAAATTCCTATTTCAATTTATTCAAAAAAATTTGTCAATAGATCAATAAACAAATTTCTCCAAAAATTAAAATTACCCCCTTGTAAACGAGGGACTTATATCCCACTCGCTTCACCAAAATGGATATTATGTGGAAATGTCTTAATCTTTCTCTCAGCCTTGTTCAAAGGACTTTGTCTACAACAAAGCCACTAGGTATATGTCCTCTACCCTATACAAGGATCCCTCTTCCTTTGTTCTTCTCCTGGTTGCAAGGCCTATGTTCTTGTGTAGCCTACACACAACAACCAACTAGTAATAGAAATCAATAAATAAGATTTCCAAAACTCCAATGGGATCCTTTGAGCGGGAAGTCTATCTCCAATAAGTGCCCCGAGCATGGCTATAGAAAGTCCAGTGCTCTTGTCACCAAGGTCCAACCACAATGGTTTCAAAGTCTCCGATATTGCAATTGGATTTATACAAGGACACTTGTTAGAAAAAATGAATTGTTTCAATGCCAATCACTCATTGTTGTGAGTACAATTCATTGTATTGAGGTTTGTGTCCAAAGTGGGGCAAGCAATCTATTTGTAATATGAAAAAACAAATTGAATCGACTTGATTGAGTCAAAACCAACCTCTTACTGCACAAACATGATCCCAACTCTACGATGCAATTTGTGCTAGGGCATGCAGAGATAAGAGGAGGGCTACAATCTAGCTGTTATGTTTTCTATGATTTTCTACAATGCACAAAAACATTAAGAAAAAAAAAAAAAAAAAAACCTTATATGTTTCTCACCCATGTTTTCGCATTCCAAACCCAATCCTTAGAAGTGGAATATGATAAATTGCAACAATGAATCCATAGATCCCAGAGAGTGTATAGAAATCCCAATCCTCCCAACTATTTGAGTTGTTTTCCTAACCCACCAATCTATTAGTCTCTCTTACACAAATCCATTTGTACTGGGCTTTTTCATTCTTTATTTCAGAATTCCACGGTGCTTATTGAGCTAAACGACTCTTTGTTGATTGGAGTTAAAATTCATCATAGAGTTGTAGTCCTAGCTTTGGGAACCGGGGAAGCCTTTGGTGGTATTGTAAAATAAATTTATGTTGATCAGTTTGAAAATGAAGGCATGTGAATGAGCTATGGGACTCTGAGAATGTGGACACTTAATACTAGTCCGAAACATTCACCCTCTAAAACACAACTTCATGCTTCTTCTTTGGTTTGTGTTCAAGATGAATAATCGACCAAAATCTCAACCAAGCAAGGAAATTGGCTTGTTTTTTAATACCCAATGTGTTGCGGGACAAAGCTCATTACCAATTCAATATTAAATTGAATTTCTTGTAGTTATGAATCCAAATTCTTCTCATAGCCAAAAGGGATATGACCATATGCACATGGGAAAGGACTGTCGTATTTTTTTTATCCAGCCTATGAGCAATTTCTAAAGGGGTCTATTAGTGTGGAATTGCCTCACGAGACACCCAGGTAACCACAACTTTACATAATATGAGGTTTCATGGCATGGGGAAGTGACAACAACTTTAATAGACAAAGGAATACTATAATATAGAGTTGGAATTAGAAATTTCGTTGAGTAAATGTAATGACTAGATAATATCCACCACCATAGATCTTATGTCAAGTGGAATGGATGGCCTGAAATCCTTCACAGTTGGGTTTTCAAAGATTTGGGTGAATTCAAATAGGAACTCACTATGTTAGAGGGACCATATTGTTGATGCATATATGAATGATATGGAGTTGACCTAGTAATTGTTTACCATAGTGAACAGAGCTCACATTTTCTAATATGTAATAGAATTAAAACAACCAATGAATTCAACATAATAGGGAATGAATTATACCACAGGAAGTTGCAAAAATGTATGACCATTATTCAACAATCAATCACCTAACAATCACAATAAAACTCATTGTTATCACGCAGTTTGTAGTTAGGAAAAATCCCAACTCAAGAAACGAGTGTGAGACACAATTGGGGAAACCTATCATTTTCACCTCAATAGATATCCCCCTTCTTTTAGTGATGGACAAGTCCAACACAAGGGAGGCTTCCCAGGTGACCCTAGAGGTATTGCAAGGGGAGAATCAAGGGGCTAGAATAACACCCCTATAGGTCAAGGTCTAATATGAAATTGAGGCTTGAGGAGAGAGTCTTTGGAGTTGGTAAATGGTTTTCAAGGTTGTGTACCTGCAAAACAATGTTAGACAAACCAAAACAAGACCAAATATGATGATATAAGCCTCGGGACAAGTAGGGAATAAAAAATAAACCTTTTTGTCCAAAAATTGCAGCAATAAATAAATATATATATCAGCAACGAAGGATTTATAAGAGCTTAAAATTAAACCATCAAAATCAAGTATGTGATACTAGAAAATAAATCTTGCAACTAGTAGAAAATATCCCAATGTTTAAACCAAGACTTTGATAGCAAAAGAGGGTTGTTAAAGAGTGTTATCAACATGTATTTATGAGAGCCCAATGGTTGTATAAAAACATTTTTACAACAGCAAGTTCTAGCCATTTAAATTAGCAAGTAAACCACCCAATCAATAACTTATTACCAATAGAACAATTATCACAACTTACAAGTAATTTTCGTGGTAGAAAAGTTGGAAAAGAGTATGAAAGAGTGAGTCTGTTGCAGCCCTAATGGTTTTAGCTTAATGCTTATTAGAGTAAAACAATCACTTAGAAAATCAAGACACCCTTTGGGGGCAAGATAGTCAATAACATATAAAATTTAAATCCAACCATGAACAATTCAATTTCTTTAATTTTGTGTTTACCAATGCAACAATATTCAATCTCCAATGCAACTAGTGCCTTGTCTATGGGGTTATAGAGTCTCTTGCTTGGTCACAACCAAGTTAAATAAGGGTTTAATGATATTATTTGAGTGTAAACCCTCTTAATCCCTAGAGAAAATAAACCCTAGCAAGGTTTTGCTACAAGGGTGTAAACCCTCTTACTCCTTGTAGAAATCCTTAAGCCCTTCCAATGACAATAGCAGAAATTTTCTTGATGGAGGGTGTATGCCCTTATACCCCTCCAAGGGTTTGATAATATGATCTTGAAATTAAGAATAAAAACACAAAATTGCATAAATTCCTTACCTAATCCAAGATATAGCATGAAAAACCCTTACTTATCAAGATATTCCAACGATTTTCTAAGAAGAAAACATCCAAGAGATTTTGTTAGCCTTTATTCCACCAATAAACAAGTATTCCATATATTTTTGCACAAAATACCATAGATCGTGAATTTCCCAAAGAGGCCAAAATTTCAGTCCAAGAGTATGTAATTCTCAAGTGATGAGTTATGAAAATGAAAAGAGATGGTCCTCTATTTATATGAGGCCATCTAAATCAATTTTCCCACATAAAATTGTCAAAAACAAATTAAAAGAGGGCCCACCCCCTTTATTCTCTCTTACAACTTGCAAATATAAAAATTACATAGAGTAAAACCCTAAAAAGGGTGATGTCATGCCCTAGAAGGGTGACGTGAGGCCCTAAATTGAGACGTTGAGCCTCAAAATGCAAATCATTGGGCCTTTAAAGGCCATGTGCCAAGATCTCATGTGTTAGAGTGTCATGACATGCATCGCCTTCCTTCAAACCACATCACATCACCTCTGGATCCATCAAGCCCACCAAATCCTAACCTCCAAATGACGTTAAGGGCTTAGAAAGTGACGTCCTAGGCCTCCAAAGGCCAACGTCTAGGTGCAAAGGGATATGATATCATTCTCGATTATTTTCAAAGTTCCTCCAAAGGTAACATCCTCCATCCTTTGCACACAAAGGCTCTGGGATGCTCTGCCCAGCATGTGGGTATGGAATCCATCCTAGGGGTTTTCAACCCCCCATGAAGGTCAAAATGGCATAATTCCTCCATGGATAGCTTTCACCTGGCAAGGGTCTACAAATACAAACAAGTATGCCCTCGAAGGGTCCACAAGTCACATGTATCATGCCAATTAAGCCACATTTAATAAAATAACTACCCAAACATGTGCATCAAATCTCCCCTTATCAAATTAAACAAATGCTCAAATACCTTATAAAATTTTCCAAATTTAAGTATGTGAGGGTTGTTATGGTACTCTATTGGGTAGACCAATACCCAAGTCAAGCAGTGTTCCCCAAGAATACCCTCTCTAATTCATGTAGTGAATATGAGGTGGATGGGGTATGACTTTTGGGCATGGGGTTCTTGACATATCAAGGGCTCATATTGTGTCATCTATGGGGTCCTTTGTGGAGGGTGTGTTGCATCCCTTCATTTACAACGTAACTTTTCACAAAGCACATGAGAAACTCAACATCTCCTGGTAATACATTTTCCTACACATACTCAAGAAAGATATTAGAGCATCGAGGGGTGGCATTCTCACCCTTTATTCATACAATCAAAACTTCAAAAAATTCAATTATTCCTTAAAAGAAAATTTTGCATTTTTTCAAAAACTTCTAAGCAACATGTTAATGATTCAAGCAAATGCATGACTATGCATAAATGCAAGAGAAGTGATATGTAAATAAAATCATGAAAGAAAATGCAACTACACTATGATGAACACACAAATGAAAATGCAAGAAAGCAAATGAACTACCTACTTACCTGGGGCTTGAGGCCCATAGAAATCAAGTCCTAAAGATGTCAAGTAAAATTGTACAATCAATGCAACCAATTGGTCATCTCATCAAGATATCTTCCCTTGTACTTAATTATGTAATACAACAAAGATAAGTCAAGCACATAATAATCATGAGCATAAATAAGCATATAATCAATCATAGAAAGAAACTCATGGAGGTGGGTGGGAGGGAGGAAATCCTGCTGGAAAGAATAACCACAAGCTTGATCCACCCATATTTGAAGAGGGATACCACATATAGATGATGTATCATCTTCTTCATTACTCACATGATGGATTCTTCCTGAAGATTGAGAGGATATGAGAGATCCAAAGAAGAACTTATGATTTCCTAGAGAAATAGGCACAAGAAAAGGGACATACATAGATCCAGAGACATAACCCTTCTACATCTTGAAAACATGTTGCTTCTTTATATGTGTTTGAAATTCCTTTCATATTTCCTCATGCTGAAATATTGTTTCATTATGGAATGGATCTATGACCGTTCTAAGTTGGCCATGTCCTCATGTCCATCAAAATTTGAGCATGAAGATGGTTTAAAATATTCATCATATAATAGTTCTAAGTTCTCAAAAGGATTATATCCAAGGTATGGTTGGGAATCACCATAAGTGTATTGCAAAAATTCGTCCCTTGATGGATGAAAAAGGTCCATGATCATATCATCATTGAGCGGAAAAATATATTCATCGTCCATGTATGAAAAACAACCCTCCAAAGGAAAGGCTTCCACATTCCTTATTTGGAAGTTTCCATCGATGTCGTAGATGGGATCTCCATCAAAATTGAAACAACCAATATCTCATCCACGCTTTCGGAAACATATGAAATAATCAATTTGGTTGTCAATTGTATATGAGTGCCACTCAATGAATTCAACTACATCAATGAAACTGATCACCTCTTCGCAAGGCTGGACAACTTCATCTTCCTTAATAGCCACCAATGTCTCGTCTGGGTCTTCAACATGAGAAACTTCACGGGGATATTCTTGGTAGCTTTCTTCATTGATCTATTCTTCAAACATATCTTCATCTGTAGGGGATCACTCTTCAGTAAGAGGTGCTCCACCAAGTTTTTATTCAGTATATTCTTATGAAAACTCCCTCATAAGACTCATCATGCGCTTAACAACTTCATTATCAACATTTTTATTTTCCACTTGTAAAAGTGTCTTCATAATATGGTATGTTCTAGGAAAGGGTTCATCCTGTGGTGCCATAATTCCATTGTCTGAAATGACACCTCAATGAAGTCTCCATAGGAGTTCAAGGCTCATCAAAGATAGAAAGGGTATCTTCCTTTAGTGGAGTCACCATATGAAATTTATAAAAATCGCATCAAAATTTCAAAGGGAACTTCCCCTGAATGGATTCGTCGGGCAAGATAAGGGTAAAGGATTTGGGATAGACTTGCCAAGTGTTGTTATGGGATAGAAAATGATTCAAAATCCTCCCTGGCAATAGCGCCAAAAACGCTACCACATAGTTTGTAGTTTGGGAAAATCCCAACCCAAGCAACAAGTGTGAGACACAACTGGGGACACCTATCAATGTCACCTCAATAGATATACCCCTTCGTTTTAGTGAAGGACAATTCCAACACAAGGGAGGCTTCTCAGGTGACCATAGGGGGATTTTAAGTGGAGAAGGAAGGAGATAGAAGAACACCCCTATAGGTCAAGGTATAAGATGAACTTGAGGCTTGAGGAGAAAGTCTTTGGATTTGGTAAATGGTTTCCAAGGTTGTGTACCTACAAAACAATGTTAGACAAACCAAAACAAGACCAAATATGATGACATAAGCCTCAAGATAACTGGGAAATCAACAAGAAACCTTGTTGTCCAAAAATTTCAGCAGTAAGGAAATATATATATTAACAATGAAGGAGTTATAACAACTGCAAATTTAACCATCCAAATCAACTATGTGATATTGGAAAATAAATATTGCAACTAGTTGACAATATTCCAATGTTTAAACCAAGACTTTGATAGCAAAAGAAGGTTGTTAAAGAGTTGTATCAACAAGTATTTATGACATCCTAATGGCTGTAGAAAATTTTTGCTACAACAACAAGTTCTAGCCACTAGTGCCTTGTCTATTGGGTTATGGAGTCTATTTCTTGGTCACAACCAAGTTAAACTAGGGTTTAATGATCTACTAGGGGTGTAAACCCTCTTACTCCCTAGAGAAGATAAACCCTAGCAAGGTTTTTCTACAAAGGTATAAACCCACATACTCCTTGTTACAATCCTTAATCCCTTTCAATGACAATAGTAGAAGTTTCCTTCATGGAGGGTGTATGTCCTTATACTCCTCCAAGGGTTTGATAATATGATCTTTGAATTGAGAAGAAAAACACAAAATTGCATAAATTCCTTACCTAATCCAAGAGATAGCATGAAAAACCATTACTTATCAAGATATTCCAACGATTTTCCAAGAAGAAAGCATCCAAGAGAAGTCGCTAGCCTTTATTCCACCAATAAACAAGTATTCCATCCATTTTTTCACAAGAGACGAGAGATAGTGAATTGCCCAAAGAGGTTGAAATTTCAGTCCAAGAGTATGTAATTCAAGTGATGAGTTATGGAAATTAAAAGAGATGGTCCTCTATTTATATGAGGCCATCTAAACCAATTTTCCCACATAAAATTTGTAACATCCTCGGCCATCAACCCACTTGTCAGGCAACGCTACTACGCCAAACATTTTCATACTCATATATAAAACATGCATAATAAATCTAATTAACAGATTTAATTAAACAACTCAGAGTAAGCACATGATTACTGCTAATATACATCATCAAGGACATTAACAATAATTCATATGCGCAACAGAATACATGATAACATATAAGCATCACAGGCATGCAAAACATAGTATTAAGCACAGAATGATACTTATCTTTGAAACTTGATATAATCTACCAACTGTGTGTAGACCTTCCATGAACCTCCCAGCCTTAGACCATACTGCTCATCATTCTCAGTAGTAGGTCACCCCCGAGCTGGGACTAAGCTCCACCGGGGAGGGAATCCTAGGCTAGGCAAGGTCGACGGGAAGAAAAACAGTTACATAGGAAGGATTTTCTCCCAGGATCCACTTATTCCCACTGCTCACAGACTCTCATTCCCCACATGCCTGTCCCACCCTAGGAGTATACACCTTCACTGTCATCAAGACCGGACCAGACCGAAAGTCTTAGAGTTTTGTAGCAACTACAGGACCCCTTCTAGGAGTTCTCACTTCCTTCGTGCACTCTCTCACCTGGAGAGAGTCACTCACAGGCTTGGAAACCTGCCTCTTCAACCACAACCACCTCCCTCACCTGGAGAAAGTGTTACACACAGTTCAGACAACCTGTTTCCTTCAACTTAGGTTCCAACGCAGTCGAGAAACTATGAGGCTCAACACGAACATACACTGGTCAGCAAGCCACCCACAGTCAAGCACTGTATGACCACAATAGTCCACGAGAAACACAGACACGAGCTTTCCCAAACTGGTGACAGATAGACGCTACAACATAACAAGGCTCAAAAGATACGAGACTTTTGGTTTTCCCAACTAGCAATACATGACAGACTCACGACTTGGGTTTCAGGGATGCGTGAGGGTGTATAGAGATCCCACACAGATACTTAACAGTTCAGGTAAGGATTCCCCAGAACAAAACCGAGAAAACAGAGGTCGATCTTGGACATCCTCGAGTTCAGACGGAGGATGGAGAATGGGAGGTTGAACCCCCAACATGGCTCACTTCTCTGGTTTTAACTGCATGCACCCAGGTCGACACCTGTCTCCCTAGGGCTGCATGCTCCCCATTTTTCACACGTCCCCCCTTCCAGGAACTTAGGATAAAACATAAACATTTACACAGCTTTGGAATAATGTTTTATTATTATTCCCAAGGACTTAAGCTCTTAAGCTTAGCCCTTCTCCCAACCTTTCAACCCCCTCTCCCTTACCCAGACTTTGTGGAAGCTTAGTCTCCCATCATTCATTCATCGTGGTCGGTCCACACGCAGAGGTGTTTTTATATTAATAATGTGCATCATTACATGTACAAAAATCAGGCTCTTGGCCTTAAACACTTAGGCTCTCTGGCCTAATAAGCACATAAGCCCACCAGATTATATAAACTTGGCTCACCAGCCTATAAAACATAATTACAATTCATAATGAAATTGGGGCACGTCCTTGGGTTATTACAATCCCCTCCCCTTATTTTTGCATTGTCCTTGGTGCAACTTTCACACAACATCATTAAGATTTCCAAAATCTTCAAAAAGATGCAGGTATTCTGCCCGCATTGCATCTTCATGCTCCCATGTTGCATCTTCAGGACCGTACCAGATCCACTGAACCTTTACAAGCCCTATGGCTCGATTCCGGAGCTGTTTGTCTTTCCGGTCCAATATGCGCACAGGATGCACTTGCAGGACACCTTCTTGCTCCACCTGAATCACATTCCAATCGATTACATGATTAGTATTAGGTATATATTTCTTAAGTAATGAAACATGAAACACATTATGTATAGTCATGGATGTAGGTAATGCAATCATATATGCAACTGGCCCAATCCTTTCTAGGATTTCAAATGGCCCACAAAATATGGCTGCCAACTTGGCACAGTTTCCTAGCCTTAGGGAACTTCTATTGTCTTTTACTTCTAGAAAAACATGATCTCCCACTTTAAACTCTATGTGGGTTCTATTTTTATCAGCACAACTTTTCTGCCTGTCTTGAGCAACTTTCAAATTCTGCTTAATTTTTAGCATCTGTTCTTCCATTTCCTTGAGAAACTCTGGCCCAACTACAGCTCTGTCGGTTAGATTATCCTAGCTTACTGGAGTATTTTACTTTCTACCATAAAGTGCTTCAAATGGGCTCATCTTCAATGATGCTTGATACCCATTGTTGTAGGTGAATTCTACCAAGTGCAGGTAGTCTTCCCATTTTGATGGTTTGTCCATCACATACATCCTTAGAATGTCTTCTATTACTCTGTTCACCCTCTCTGTCTGTCCATCAAACTCAGGATGATAAGTTGTATTGAAATTCAGATTCATTTCGAACCCTTTGAATAACCCTTTCTAGAAATTCGAGGTGAATTTTGAGTCTCTGTCAGACACAATTGTCTTGGGAATCCTGTGCAATCGTGCCACTTCCTTCATAAAGACATCGGCAACATCTGATGCCTTGTGAGTAGTCTTTAATAGAATGAAATGGGAATATTTCATAAGCTTATCCACCACCACCATAATTGAATCATGTTGCTTGCTTGGTATGGGCAATCCTGTGATGAAGTCCATTGTCACCACTTCCCACTTCCACTCAGGAATGGGTAAAGGTTGCAGTAACCATGATGGGTGCCTATGCTCAGCTTTAACCTTCTGACACGCCATACATCTGGCAATGTATTCAGTGATCTTTTTCTTCATACCTGGCCAAAAGTAATGGATCTTGACTGCTGCCATAGTCTTCTGATATCCAGGGTGCCCAGTATAAGGCACATTATGAATTTATTTTAGAATCACAAGTTTCAAACCCTGGACATTAGGTACATAAACTCTGTTTTTATACAGAAGTATTCCATCAGTTTCCAATCTATAATTTTTCACTTTCTATGGCATCTCACCTTGTTGTATCTTTGCTACCAACTCCATGTACTGCAAGTCAGTGCTTGCAGTTTTGAAAATTATGCTCTTTGTATCGGTTTGATACATGCTAATGGTTGTGGCATGTAATTCGTGTACTCTCCTGCTGAGTGCATCAACCACTTTATTCTCCTTCCCCTTGATATGTTTGATATCAAAATCATATTCAAAAAGAAATTCCAACCACCTACTCTGCCTAACGTTCAAGGTTGGTTGATCAAACAAGTACTTCAGACCGTTATGGTCTATTCTTAATTCAATCCTCCTTCCCATGAGGTAATGTCTCCATTTCCTCATAGTGCGAATGATGGCCGCTAACTCCAAATCATGAGTTGCATAGTTCCGTTCATGCTCTTTCAACTTTCTGGATTCATAGCAGATTACAAATCCATTCTAACTGAGGACTCCTCCCAGTCCTTCTTTGCATGCATCTGTGCACACCAAAAAGTATTTGTTTGGATCTACAATCCTCAAGATTGGAGCATTGGTTAATAGTTGCTTCATTCATTGAAAGCTTTTCTCA
The DNA here is from genome assembly GCA_032191745.1 of Picea mariana. Classification (NCBI taxonomy): domain Eukaryota; kingdom Viridiplantae; phylum Streptophyta; class Pinopsida; order Pinales; family Pinaceae; genus Picea; species Picea mariana. The sequence continues at coordinate 127,228 of JASDQU010014598.1, read as the reverse complement.
CAATCTTCTGTCCACTGAAACTTCTTCTCCTTCCTTTGCAAGGAAGTGATAGGCTAAGCTATCCTTGAGAACCCTATGATAAACCTTCTGTAATAACCAACCAATCTCATGAAGGATCTAACTTATGTCATAGTCTTTGGCGCCGACCATTCTCTAATAGCCTCAACCTTTTCAGGGTCTACAACTATCCCATCCTTCGAAATAATATGCCTTAGGTAATGGATCTGCTCCTAATAAAATGAGCACTTGCTCAATTTGGCATACAGTTGGTGCTCTCTTAACACCTGCAACACCATCCTAAGATGTTTTTCATGTTCTTCCTCCAACTTGGAATACACCAGAATGTCATCTAGGAAGACTATGATGAACTTGTCTAGATAGTCCCTGAATACACCATTCATCAAGCACATAAAAACAACAGGTGCGTTTGACAGTCCAAACGACACCACTATGAACTCGTAATGACCATACCTTGTTCTAAAGGTGGTCTTGTTGATGTTTTCATCCTTTATCCTTACCTGGTGATATCTCGACCTGAGAGCGAAAATATATTCGCATCCTTCAACTGATCGAAGAGGTCATCAATCCTCGATAGAGGATACTTTTTCTTTACAACCACTTTGTTCAATTGTCTGAAATCGATACACAATCTCAGCGTTCCATCTTTCTTCTTCACGAACAAAACTAGGGATCCCCAAGGTGACACACTTGGGTGTATATAACTCTTATTCAGAAACTCTTCAAGCTGCAATTGTAACTCTTTCATCTCTGGCGTACTCATTCTGTAAGGATCTTTCGACACTGGAGCTGCTCCAGGCATCAAGTTTATAGAGAAGTAAATATCTCTTTTCAGAGGTAATCCTGGTACCTCCTGGATACATCCTCAAACTCCTTTAGTACCACATGATCCCCAATACATGACACCTTATCCTTGGTTGTTTCCTCCACATGGGATGCAAATAATTGACAACCTTTTCTGTAGCACTTCTTCAGCTACATTGCTAAGATTTCTCTGATAGCAATAGCTCTGGGAATTCCTTGGACTGTTTTCTGATTCCCTTCCTCATCTAGGCAAGTAAATTCCTTATTACGACAGTCCAAGATGGAATGGTGTTGGTCCAACCAGTCCATCCCAATTAAACAGTCATAAGGCCCTAAAGGCAGAATATTCAATTCATCCTTTGTGTACAGTCCATTCACATCTATTGGACATGACTTAACCAACTCAGTGACTTTCCTCTTGGTTCCTATAGCCAGCTGCACTAACCGAGATTTTTCATGTTTGCTTCTCGATAAATGAAAAATTTCCACCACTCTAGGATCTATGTAACTATGGCTAGCCCCTGAATCAATTAAAATAGTAATTGGTTGGTTGTTAATCATACCTTCCACTTCAATCATGTGTGACTGATATTCATCTTGCTTGTTGTCCAGGGATGCATAGATCCTTGGCATTCTACTACCCATGTCCTCCACTGTTTCATCTTGCTGAACATTGTGGACAACTCTCACTTTATCATTTCGGTGGGGCCAATATCTATACCTATGGTTTCCTTTACAACCCCAACACTCCATAGGTGTCTGTCTTGACATTTGTCCACCCATTTTAGCCTTTCTGGGATCTCTAAAATATGGTTGTCTTTGAGGATTGTTTCTAAAAAAGGATGAATTAGTTCCTTTCTGTCTCTACTCCTTCTTGAAATTCTTCTTGTCTTCCCAAGCCTTCTGGAAGGTAGGATTTTTTTTGTTGTTGTTCATATAATCATTTTGCCCTCCTTATCATTTCTTCCATAGTCTTCGGATCATCATACTGAATCTTGTCACCAATGGAAGGTGGCAATCCACTTAGATACCTCTGAATCTTGACAGTCTCATCTTTGATGAACGAAACATACTTTAGCAATTCCAGAAACCTTCGTTCATACTCATCAATGGTCATGCTGCCTAGCTTGAGTTCAAAGAATTCTTTCATCTTTCTGTCATAGTATCTCTTAGTCACATACTTCTTAAATTATTTCCAAGTGATATCCTTCTCTCTAATGTGATGTACCTTCACAAACTGATCCCACCACATGGATGCCTTTCCCTTCAGTTGATACATCACAATTCTTCCTTCTGCATGAGAGGAATAATTCTGCAGTTGGAAATATTTCCTCATGCCAAGAAACCATGTTTCGGTGTCTTCCTCCTTCTTATGTTCTCCATCAAATGTAGAAGGCTTAATCTTATTCATTCCACCCTTCAGTTCATCCACTCCATATCTCATGTGCTTTCTGGTAGGAGATGGGCTTGAACTACTGTGCGCCCTTCTCTTGGAGCGACTTTGGGAGTGATGATGGTGTCTACCAGCACTCCTTGATCTGCTTCTCCCCTCAAAATTTCCGTGACTCCATGTTCTGCTCGAGTCACTCTCCTTATCCAACTTCTTTTCTATTCTCTCCAAACTCTTTAACAACTTTACGTTGAATTCTCCTTGTTTTTCCTGAGTTTTCCTAAGCTTTCTATTATCTGCTCGGTGATTTTGGGCATCTTTCTGCAATTTTTCGATGATCTTCCTCATATTTCCTTCCTTATATATCTCCTTTCTGTGACCATTGGAGCTCGATCCTTCAACTCCCAAGTGGACGTCCATCCCCTCTCTTTCATTTTCTAAACTGGAAGCATTATGTGTCTCTTCCATTTCTTTTCAATCTGTGGCAATTCCAATCGGTTCTGGCACTCGTCACACTTCTGCAATCACAATGTGCAGACAACCAGAATTTGTCAGGCTATCTCTCCTTAAAAAATTCCACACAGTCAAAACCAAACCGATTTAAGAGAACGTTTCAATTTCATGAATTTTTCGAGCTCTGCTCGGCTCTGTAACTTTCAGGTGATAGCCCCCTTTTTCCTTAGTCCCTAGCCTATGTGATCATGGCCCGTGACAAAATGCTAAACTACTAGGTGCTACTCAGGCTTTCGCCTTCAGGGATTTCAAGGCACATACAAATATGTCTCGGAGTTTCGATTACTGAACTCATGAATTCGAGTGGATCAATGGTCCACATTTACCCCTCATCCAATGGTTAAAATCCACAGTGGTCTTTCCATCTTTGAAGTTTCGGTACGTCATGACTTCAAACCTCAAAACTTCAGAACTTCAGACCTCATGAGTTCCCACACTTGTTTCTCCCAGTCTTTTGACATCCAAAATTCTGATCTACTTTACCTTTCAGGCCTATGTAGTACAACTGTCACCAACCAGGGTGGTGACACGTGTTTCTCTTGAGAAGGTCCACGTTACTCTAGGCGACGCCATCCAACCCCACTTCTTCTTCTTTTTCCTTCGGGACCCACTGGCACGTGGCATATATCCCATGTGTCCTCGTCTATCCTAGTGATGTCAGCCTGACTCACTACTTTGGCTCATCGGGATTTTGCGATTTCGGGCTTCGGAAGTTTCTGCGTCAACACTTCTCACTTCACCCGGTTCCCGAAATGCCAAAATTCTTCCTGGACAATTAACGGTCCAGATCTCTCCTTGATCAATGGTTGTGATCTAATTGTGAATTCGCGTTTCGCGAATTCTCACGAACTTGCCCTTTGACCTTTTCAAGTCACGAGTCAGCGAAAGGTTGATAGCTCTCCATGCGTCCCCCCGATGGATGATCTTGATGAAGTCGGGACTTCACGTATCATGATATCCACACTCCTATGCAACTCCAAAGGGTTTTAAACCTTATGCATGTTCCCTAGATCCAACGATTGTTGGTCCACACGCTCAGATTTGATCTCTTATGCGTGCTCTCCTAAGTGTTTGGATGTGGATTGGATGGTCCAGATCTTCTCCACACAATTGATCTACTACTACAATTCTATTCTACCGCTACACCTCCTAAGCTTCGTGAAATGGCCAAGTAACTCCTTGGCACTTAGAGACAATCTAAGGTTCGAAATTAGTCCTCCAGACACAATTTCCTCTCGAAACCTTGGGTCCAAAGACCACTTATCCGACCCATCCAGGCTTAGTATTGTAACCTTGCTCTAATACTAGATTGTAACATCCCCAACCATCAACCCACTTGTTGGGCAACGCTACTACACGGAACATTCTCATACTCATATATAAAACATGCATAATAAATCTAATTAACAGATTTAATCAAACAACTCAGAGTAAGCACATGATTACTGCTAATATACATCATCAAGGACATTAACAATAATTCATATGCGCAACAGAATACATGATAACATATAAGCATCAAAGACACACAAAACATAGTAATAAGCATAAACTAATACTTAGCTTTGAAACTTGATGTAATCCACCAACTGTGTATAGACCTTCCATGAACCTCCCATCCTTAGACCGCACTGCTCATTACTCTCAGCAGTAGGTCACCCCTGAGATGGGACTAAGCTCCACCAGGCAGGGAATCCTAGGCTAGGCAAGGTCGATGAGAAGACACACAGTTACAGAGGAAGGATTTTCTCCCAGGAGCCACTTATGCCCACTGCTCACAGACTCTCATTCCCCACATGCCTGTCCCACCCCAGGAGTATACACCTTCACTGTCACCAAGATAGTTCTTTGGCTGCTAACCTCCCTTTCCATGGGCTTCAGCAACAGACCAGACCAGAAGTCTCATAGTTTTGTAGCAACTACAGGACCCCTTCCAAGAGTTCTCACTTCCTCTGCACACTCTCTCACCTAGAGAGAGTCGCTCACAAGCTTGGCAACCTGCCTCTTCAACCGCAACCACCTCCCTCACCTGGAGAGAGTGTTACACACAAGTCAGACAACCTATTTCCTTCAACTTGTGTTCCAACGTAGTCGGGAAACTACAAGGCTCAACACGAACATACATTGGCCAGCAAGCCACCCGTAGTCAAGCACTGCGTGGCCACAACAGTCCATGGGAAGCATAGACACGGGCTTTCCCAAACTGGTGACAGATAGACACTACAACATAACAAGGTTCAACAAATATGGGACTTTTGGTTTTCCCAACCAGTAATATAGGACAGACTCACGACTGAGGTTTCATGGATGTGTGAGGGTGTACATAGATCCCTCGCATAGACTTAATGGTTCAAGTAAGGATTCCCCAGAACAAAACCGAGAAAATAGAGGTCGATCCTAGACATCTGCGAGTTCAGACGGAGGATGGAGAATGGGAGTTCAAACCCTCAACAGGGATCACTTCTCTGGTTTTAACTGCATGCGCCCAGGTCGACACATGTCTCCCTGGGGATGCATGCTCCCCATTTTGCACACGTTCCCCCTTCCAGGAACTTAGGATAAAACATAAACATTTACACAACTTTGGAATATTATTTTATTATTATTCCCAAGGACTTAAGCTCTTAAGCTTAGCCCTTCTCCCAACCTTTCAAACCCCTCTCCCTTACCCAGAATTTGTGGAAGCTTATTCCCCCATCACTCATTCATTGTGGTCGGTCCACACACAGAGGTGTTTTTATATTAATAATGTGCATCATTACATGTACAAAAATCAAGCTCTTTGCCTTAAACACTTAGGCTCTCTGGCCTAATAAGCACATAATCCCACCAGCTTATATAAACTTGGCTCACCAGCCTATAAAACATAATTACAATTAATAATGAAATTGGGGCACATCCTTGGGGTATTACAAAATTGTCAACAAAAAATTAAAAGAGGGTTGCCCCCCTTTATTTTCTCTTGCAACTTGCAAACCCTAAAAAAGGTGGCATCATGTCCTAAAAGGGTTACATAAGGCCCTAAAGTGAGACGTTGAGCCTCAAAATGCATATTATTGGGCCTTCAAAGGCCATGTTCCAAGATCTCATGTGCTAGAGTGTCATAACATGCATCTCCTTCCTTCAACCCACATTACATCACCTATGAAACCATCAATCCCACCAAACCCCTCCAAATGGCATCAAGGGATTAGAAAGTGACGTCCTGTGCCTCCAAAGTACAATGTCCAAGTGCAAAGGGATATATTTTCATCCTCAAATGATGTCAAAGTGGCTCCAAAGGCAACATCCTCTATCATTTGCAATAAAATACTCTGGGGTGCTCTGCCCAACCTATGGGGTATGGAATCCATCCTAGGGGTTTTCAACCCCCCATGAAGGTCAAAATGGAATAATTCATCCATGAATAGATTTCACTTGGCAAGGTCCTACAAAGAAAAACAAGTATGCCCTCCAAGGGTCTACAAGTCACACATATCATGCCAACTAGCCACATTTAATAAAAGAACCACCCAAAAATGTGCATCAAATCCCCCTTTTTCAAATTAAACAAATGCTTAAAGACCTTATAAAATTTTCCAAATTTAAGTATGGGAGGGTTGTCATGGTACCCTATTGGGTAGATCAATCCCCGAGTCATGGAGTGTTTCCCAAGAAGACCATCTCTAAGTCATGTAGTGAATATGAGGTGGATGAGGTGTGACTTTTGGGCATGGGGTTCTTGACATATCAAGGGCTCGTATTGTGTCATCTATGGGGGCCTTTATGGAGGGTGTGTTACATCCCTTCATTTAAAATGCAACTTTTTTCGAAGACCTTTATTTCCTTTCATTTATTATGGTCTGAACATTGAGTGATATGTGCAAGGAAAGGAAAGGAGCACTACAATGACACTTGAAGTTAGAATACATTGAGTGCCATATGAATTGAAAATTAAAAGACACCACAAATGCATTCCCCCATCAAGTGGGACATGTACTAATTATTCGTTTTATTTTTAAAGGTCCTTCATTTTTATGGAGAACCATTTCATTTCCCTCGGGAACTTGGGGCAAGCATCTAGAAGGATAATTTATAGCTTTTAAATTTTTCTAGCTTCAACACCTTTGGGCCTTTAGCCCCTTCTTCCCATGAAATGAGGTATAAGCCCTTCTTACGGTCAATGAGCCCAAAAACCCGAAATATGAGGAAACAGAGGGGAAATTGTGTGAATAGTGGTAAGTATGTGTGGGAGTGGTGCAATGTCCCTTCAAGGAGACACCCCAATAGAAACCCTTTCCCTGAGGGTGGCCCACATACTAGGAAACCATGTCAACCACCAAGGTGAAATAAGGAAAAAGGTATAATTTCCAACCACCATGTTATATAATCAAGAAAGGACCCTTTGCAACATGTTTAAATGCTTCAATTATTAAAGTGACACTTACCATGAGACTGGACTTGTTACTTCATGAAGAAAGACTTGTTTTCCTTTATGGGCCAAGCTTGTGTGGTGGACGTTGTTACCCTATTGTCAAAGAATGGTGATGCATGGTGGACAGGAGGGCCTATGTCTACTCAATGTGGGATCAAATGGTCATCTTGGCTCTTGGTACTCCATGTCTTCTACCCGCATGCCTCAATACATCATCTCCTTAGTTACCCTTAGCCCGGGGGGGTAACACTCATAATCAACACATAAATTTTACCCTGGAAATCCAAATGGGAAAACCATCTTCGAATGGGGCTCGGATTTTCTTTTCGAAAATATATGGTACAATGCAACTCTTGCTCTTAGTGCTTCCTCTCCTTGGAAAAAAAAATACCCTTTGGAAGTGAAATTACATGAGGAAATGGGGAGAGTTGAGGTAAAGGGAAGCTCAACATCCTAGTTCCCATTCCTCACTCTTCTCTCCTATTATTATTTTCTCAATTCATTTATTTATTTGCTTATTTTGTTATCACTTTTTTCTCATTCACGTTACATTTACAATGTTTTCATAACCTTCATAAATTGACGGTTTACTCTTTTAGTTATTGAGTCTTACGTTCAGATCCATTTTGGATCACATCTCCCCATTGAGAGGTTTTTTGGTCTCTGAAATCTCAAGGAAACCAATGTAGATAAATGTACTTCTATCTACTTCTCTAGAACATGTCTCTAATGCTAACTCATGGCAAAAACTATGGCTCTAGATTGTGGATATGGCTCTGGATCCATTTGTTATCTCACTTGTTCCCACAATGCCAAAGTTTGATCACTAACTCTCAATTCTAAACAATATATAAATATGAATGATGGACTCAACATACATTCTCATCTCCCTCTCTGTCTTAAAGAAAATCCATCTTGGTAGTCAATGAATCCAAGTTGAATTTCAATCTATGTTTAGTATGACCTCAACAAGCTATGTCATCATGTATCAATCCCTTAAATGAAAGTGTGGTATTCCTTCTATTGCTAGGATTATTTTCTTTTGAGCATGGAAATAACTTTGTGGTGCCTACACATGCTTGCAAACACGTCATGGAATTCTCATGAACTCCTCCCTCCAAATTCATTGACCATCGTGCCTCAGTATATGGCGCATCTTCAAGAAGGAAAACTTCTATTTGAAGATTGTAGGTATCAAATGGAATGGGATTTTCTTGGTGGTTGGAATACACCCACTATGCTCATCTTAGAGAAGGGTGGTCTTAGACATGGTGATGGCTTGGGAAGTGGAAATGGAAGGTTGTCTTGCTTCTCAATGTTCTTAGATCTCCTCCTTCTCTTCCAAATCTTGTTGCAAGTGTGTCATCATCTAAGTCAGCCTATCTTCTTGTGATATATCCATTTGGATGATCTTCTCACCAAAGTGTACAAGTTGTGATCTATGCTTTTCCCATTCTATGTTTATTATGGTGAGGGAGTCTTGACGTTCTTTAAACTTCTTATTTAGTAATGGTAGTAGTTTTTTAAAGGTCTCAAGGTGATTCTTCATCTATGTCATCCTCTATATGAACATTGAAACCTACTCCTTTAATCATGCATTCTCTTCTCTAAGATGAGCATTTTTGGCCCTTAAGTCTTCCGACTTTTCTCTACTTGTCTTACCCATGTTGAGGTCTGCAATGTTTTTTTCAAAGTTCTGGCAGTTGTGTCATGATCAAGTATGCAACTTCTATGATACCATTTGATCCGCAAACAAGGGAATTATTTCCCACTCACTTCACCAATATGGATACTATGCGGAAATGTGTCTCTAGTCTTTCTCTCATCCTTGTTTAGAGGACTCTGCCTGCAATGAAACCACTAGATCTCTCTCCTATAACCTTTACAAGGATCCATTTTTCTTGTGTTCTTCTCTTGGATGCAAGGCATTTGTTATTGTGTAGCCTACACACAACAACCAACTAGTAATTGAAATCAATAAATGAGGTTTCCATAATGCTAATGGGATCCTTTGAGTGGGAAGTGTTATCACAATATTTGTACTTGTGAAAATCCCTCCGCAAGATCCCAATATTGTGTAACAATTGGAAGAATCTACCATTGTCACATAAGTATACACTTCCCTCGTTTTAGTGATGGAAGAGTTCCAAACAAAGTTACCAACTTAACGATAAATGTGACCTCAAAACGTGAACTCCAGCCCAAAAAACCCATATTTTTGTGTAAAAAACACCAAAATGAACCCTAGAATCAATAAGTGGTGCTACCGGTAGCACCCTTTTTTTGGGGAGGTGGCCAAAATTGGGACTTGTTTGGACAAAATTGCAACTTGTTTGAAATTGCAAACTTTACAAGACGACAAAACCTTAAAATTAACCCTCGAATCGAAACGTGATGCTATCAGTAGCACCAACTTTATTTTTGGAGTTAAAACTATGACTTGATTGGAACTATGGCCTTGACATCAAATACCATTGCCAAATAAAACCTTCAAATATACTCCTAAATCAAAAGTGATGTTCGCTGAAAATTAAATAATTAATTTTTTAAATAAATTTACATAAAAAAAACAAGTTCTTTGCGCCTTCAGTGCCTATGGAATGTAATTCTTTCTTTAGTGAAATAGAAGTTACGATTTTGTTTTAGGGTAAAAAATTACACGGAAAAAATCGATTTTTTTTTGTGACTAGCGGAATCAACAACTAGCGGGGCACCTACTCGCGTGACACATGATCGTGTTATCCGACTGCTACCACTATAACCTCCAGGCATGACAACATGACCCCTCACGCGAAACACAAGGTAAGTTGTGGGTTTTAAACCAGTGACTCCACTTAATGGAGTGCCTTAACATTATACTCCATCAACGACTATTCTACACCCCGGGAGTATAAAAAAATAAAAAATTAACAAATGAAAAATAATCTAGTTTTTCAGCAAAAATGAAAAAAAAA
>JASDQU010014598.1:86682-108902 GCA_032191745.1 Picea mariana | reverse complement strand
AACTACCCTTTCCACTTCTATTAACAAGTTCTCTTTCGAGGTGTCCTATAAAAAGAATAATAGAACGACCAACCCTTGGTATGATCAAGAATGTAAAATTACGAGGAAATCCATTAGGGATGCGTCTAATGAGCCCTTAAAACTCGATAAGATCAATACGTACAATTCCCTAATTAAAAGGAAAAAAAGATACTATATCAATAAAAGGTAAGAGCAACTTTCAAAACTATACAAGTTGGATCCTAGGAAGTTCTGGAGCCAAATTCTAAAACATAGTACTAAAGAAAATAATAGGATTCCCTTAAAGGACTGGAATTCCTACCTTAAAAGTCTTTACGAGTTCCCTAATGCCATGGACACCATTCCTATTGTCCCTACAATAGAAGAAGTTTTTTCTTTAGATGACATAGAGTTCGGGGTTAAGCGACTCGCAAATGAGAAAGCTAAGGACATTGAAGGCTACCAAGCTGAAATTTTTTCAATTGGAGGGTCAATCCTTATCCCTCGCATACACAAGCTCTTCAATTTAGCAGTCAAGCAGGGCTTCCCTAAACCCTGGATGCAAAGCCTCATTGTTCCTATTTTTAAAAATGGGGATAGAAATATTCCCTCTAATTATAGGACCATTATGATTAGCCATATTTTAGCCAAGCTTTATGGAATTATTTTGGAAAAGAAGATTAGCCTTTGGCTAGAAAGTCACAGTAAAAGAGCTAAAGGCCAATCCAAGTTTAGGAGATATCATTCAACTATGGAACATCTTGTTACCTTTAGGATCATTGCAGAGGAATTATGCAATACTAAAACCAATCTTTTTTGTTGTTTTGTTGACTTCAGAAAATCTTTTGACATGGTTCCTAGGAAAAACCTTTGGAATAGGTTGGAAGAGATAAAAGTGCCTATCGATTTGAGAGTTGCTGCAATAAGGATGTATGAGAACGTTATTGCTATGTTTAAAAACATTGAGTGTTGGTCAAAAGAGATTAACTGCAATATCATAGTCAAACAAGGCTATCCCTTGTCCCCTACCATTTTTGGCATATACATTGACAAGTTAGAAGAATGCTTGGAAAAAACAGGTTGTGTTGGCCCTACTCTCACTGGTATAGTCATCAATCTTTTTCTTTATGTCGATGATATCGTTCTTATGGCAAGGAGTCCCCATGATCTTGAAAACCAACAAAGAATCCTCAAGGAATTTTTCTCCAATATGGGTATGACTGTTTATACTGATAAGACTAAGGTCATGATTATTAAATCCAATAAGATCCCTTATGATACCTTTGTAAATGACAACAACAAATTGGAGGAAGTGACTTCATACAAATATCTTGGAATTGATATTCACCACAAGCTCAATTGGAATTATAGCATTGAGAAAAGGATTATTGGGGGATGGAAACTTATTATGGGCTTGAAAACAATTGTAAATCAGCTGATCTTTGGAGTTGGGATAGGAAGAAACTCCTCTTTGAGACTCTTGTTACACCTGTTATTCTTTATGGATGTGAAGTCTGGGGCTGTAGTATCTCTCCTGAATCCTAGAGAAAGATAGAGCAAATACAAAAGAATTTTATAACCTATAATATCAAAATTAAAGGAAATACACCCTATCCCATCCTCCTCTTAGAAACAAGCCTCTCCCCCATTGAGAGCATGGATATGACTAGATAACTAATGTATAAGAACAAGTTAAACAACATGGAAGACAAGAGGCTACCTAAATTTGCTTCAAAATCAATTCATAACCACCATCTACTTAAGCGAGGATGGCATAAAGACGCCCGGTCTTGGCTAAACTATTGGGGAATCATGGAAGAAACAATTTTGCAGAATAAAGATACTATTAAAAAAAACGTCAAATCAAAATTTAAGGAGAAAATGTGGTGTGATAAATAGTTAGAGGAAAAAGGAAAATTAAGGTATTATAAAGATGTAATCAACCCTAATCTAGAAGATCAAAATTTTCTATCTATTGTGCCAAACGTAAAGAAAAAAATAAGCATTGCTAAGATAAGAACAAATTCTCACGAGCTCCATAGTGAAATTGGGCGTTGGTCAATTCCTAAAATGCCATGGGATGAAAGAGTGTGTCACCTTTGTGACACTAAAAAGGTTGAAGATGAAAAACAATTTATCTTAGATTGTCTAGCCTATACCCATATTAGATCTCATTTTCAAAATATTGATCACACTACCAACCTTCCTAACCTCTTAACTCAACAAAAGTATGATGATCTTGGAAAGCTTCTCTTAATGCTTTTCGAGCACAGAAACAAAATTCTAAAGAATCACAAGTAATCACTTACCCTCTTAAGATCTGATAGACCAATTCGATCTTAGTGGACGTTAATCATCATCATCATCATAATAACTTCAATCAAGAAGTACCATATTAGTACTAATCATGTTCATATAAAAAAATAAAAATTAACAATCTTTAAATTATTATAACTTAAAAATAGTATAATAGTGCATAAAAGATTATAATTATGGTTAATATTATTAATAAAAAAACGTTTTATAAATTTATTTTAAATATAAATAATAATATTTTTTAATATCATATAATAACTTTAATTACCTTTATAAAAGATTCTAATTATAGTTAATATTACTAATAAAAAAAGTTTTATAAATTTATTTTAGATATAAATAATAATATTTTTTAATATCATATAATAGCTTCAATCATGAAGTACCATATTAGTACTAATCATTTTCATATAAAAAATAAAAATTAACAATCACAAAACCATATTTTAAAGTTATTATAACTTAGAAATAGTATAACAGTGCATAAAAGATTCTAATTATGATTAATATTACTAATAAAAAAATGTTTTATAAATTTATTTTAAATATAAATAATAATATATCTTAATATTATATAATAGCTTCAATTAAATTTATAAAAGATTTTAATTATGGTTAATATTACTAATAAAAAAAATGTTTTATATTTATTTATTTTAAATATAAATAATAATATTTTTTAATATCATATAATAGCTTCAATTAACTTTAAAGAATTTTATGACCTATCGAAGGCATAGGTATATAACAATCGACATGCGTTGACTCGGTATTAGTTTGCTTTGACTTATTTAAATATTAGCAGTTTAACCAAAGTTTTAACAAAAACATCTTTGGCGTTTATTAGTTTAAAGCATTTTTCTGATGTTTGATTGGTGGTTCAAATGACCCTGTTATTGCAGAGTGACCCAAATTTTGCACCTCAATATTAGTTTAAAGTAGAGGTTTGCCTGGTAATTTTTCTCCAACTGAGAAATGCTGGAAGAGTAATGCTAGCATTACTTGTAAACAATAAATGTTTGTTTTTATTTGGTAATTTTTCCCCAATTGAGAATGCTACCATGTGTCGTGACCGTTTGTTGACTGGCAATGTGGCGGTCTGCATGTTGGACATGGGTATAACATGCAATTTCACCCTGCAGGGATGATAATCACCAAGTGACTCTGCAACAATGACACTCTTCATGGTACACTATTATTCAAAGACAAAAAATGGATGCAGAAGTCGGGCAAAGAGCTTATGATTCTCAAAGAAAAATGCACATGAATGCAAACATATTCAAAGCAAATGAGTGCCCAGTTAATTTGTAACAGTGCAACGTCCCCGGATTTTCCCTGCACTGCCCGTGAGCACACCGATTCTTCCCATCTTCTCCATCGACCTTGCAAAATCTAAGAAAATGACGAGCTCTGCAATTATGTATTGACATATGCTTGTGCCTCGTTGTTGGTCAGAAGTGCAGCATCATATTGAAATAGGTCTCTGTGCTTCTATTAATGGGCTGCTTTGTGGCTTGTACTATCTGGATCAGTAAAATCCATGATAATACCATGCTTTCCTACCTCCCAATCTAAATAATTGGTTGCATGCTCGCAATCTGTTAGGATAGAGACTGTGCATTCCAGATATGGAATTTATGTTGCCTCTATAGGTGGGAAACGACCATCACAGATGGCACTTCTAAGCTCGTAGTCTTTCAACCAGTTAAAAAGAAACCTGGCTTCCAATGCTCCAATGCATCCTCTCAGACTACGCTCCCCACCAAGAACCTTCTTCCATGTGACAAATAATGGATGTTGGCCATCCTCAAAGGTGGGAGGAGGCACGAGCTCGCCGGTGTAATAGGCCACTAAAGTGTCAAAGAAGTACACCACCATTTCTTTGCTTGCAGACACCATATCGAATCCCTTTATTGGACGAATTCCTCGCTACAGATGAAGGGTACCTGTACAAATAATAGAGAAATAATGTGTTGAAGTCATGAGATCGAACTGTACAAATAACAGAGAAATGATGTGTTGGAGTCCTCAGATCGTCGAAGCTATGCAGGAATTGTTTTCTCTTCGTTAAATCCGTTTGACTGTGAGAAATCTGAAGCTCTTGTTCTTATGACGTTTAAGAGGACAAGAGATATGAAAAGGTGTTAGTATCGTGCCTCCACAATCCAAAATGCAGCATATCAGATAATCGTCTTCTATTTATGAAGATTAATTTATATATCTATTTATTTATACAAATAATAGATCTAAATATAGATATGATTTTCTAAATTAAGGTCGTCCTTAAAAAAATTTAATTAGTAATTTTTTTAATTCCTACTTGGAAAGTACATATCTCTTTTTATAGAAAGTCGACCTAATTTAGCACATAAGATGAAAAGTAAAGCTAAATGATTGAAGTATGTCGATATTTAGGTCTAAAATAGTAAAAAGTGTTGTAAGTTTTACATATAAAAATAGCAATGACCTTATATAGATAAGTGCATGGAACATTAACTATTTAAAATATATATATTTAAATAGATTCTACTATTACATTATGCAGTCTGTTGTTGTTATTGTTTCTGCACGTAGACACTGAGAAATCTTTGAATTCAAAGACCTGAAATCTGAGTCTCCGGTCATTCAATTTGTGGCCAATTCAAAACTGTATATTGATGTTTATATCAGAGATTGGTAAGGAGAAAGCGTGAAAATTTGAGGGATTCATATAATGAAAATGTCTGTGTTTTTTCCTATATTCATGCATTTCATAATTTGTTCCAGAGATTGATTGCCATTTCATTGAATATATATATATATATATAAGGATTTATCCTTACAACTGTCATTCTCCATTTGAATGATTCTTATTCGAGATAGTAATGTGAAATAAAAAACTTATCATATATGTAGGTTCACATTTCTCTTGACACATCACACTTTCAATATCCAGTACATGGCAATAAATGTATGATTTATGTATAGCACGACAACACATGTATATGCAACCACACATGGCAAGCTAGCTATGATTTTTCATTTACCTACCCATCTTGTTATATATGTGGCGAGGGCTATAAAGTCTATAACAACAGAGCTAGTAGATATATGTATAACTTTTATATTATGCAGCAGGTATGCGCTACCATGCAGCCTTGTTTCTGTAGGATAACATAAAAAGTATAATTATAATTGATTTATTAACTTAGGTAATTATAATTGATTTATTAACTTAAAATATTTATGAATAATTATTAGTCCCTGTCAAAAGCTAGATGGACTGACTTCAAATTAGTTTGTCGTTTGACTAAAAAAATTTGCATAATCTCTATTGTTCGAACTAGAGAACTAAAAACATTATTTTTTATATAATAAAAAAAACCTTATATGCCATGATTTCATTGGATAATAGATTTGAGGTCTTATTGCTAGTTTCGCTATTCCCAATGTTTTATATTCCAATTTTTTGATCATCTACGGTCTTTTTGAATTTTTACTATTCTTCATATTAGTTTGTCCTTTGACTAATTTTTTTTTGCATAGTCTCTATTGTTCGAACTATTGTTATTATTATTATTATTAAGTACTTAAAGAGGCTTTTTTATTATTACGTACGTAAACAGGCCTGTCACACTACAGTCTTTCTTAAATGTTTGCACAACTTGAGGCCCTTGGATGGTTCTGACAGCCTTAAGTGTTTACCTAACACGCCTCACAACCTTAAATGTTTACTTAACAGTCGTGTTACAATATATTTTCCTCCGATTTTTATATAATAAAAAAAACATTTTATGTCATAATCTCATTGGATAATAGATTTGAGGTCTTATTGCTAGCTTCGCTATTCCCAATGTTTTATATGTTAGCATATCCAAAGTTTTTGATCATCTATGGTCTTTTTGAATTTTTACTATTGTTCATATTAGTTTGTCCTTTGACTAATTTTTTTTTGCATAGTCTCTATTGTTCGAACTATTGTTATTATTATTATAAGTACTTAAAGAGGCCTTTTAATTATTATGTACGTAAACATGCCTGCAACACTGCATTCTTTCTTAAATGTTTACACAGCACGAGGCCCTTGGACGTTTCTGATAGCCTTAAGTGTTTACCTAACATGCCTCACAACCTTAAATGTTTATTTAACATGCGTGTTACAATACATTTTCCTCTAATTTTTGGATACAGTCTTGTCTGCAGTGAATTTGGGAAATATTGTTCTTCACCGGCATTACTGGTTCACTGGTTGATGCTTGCACGTTGGTTCATTAGATGCTGCTTATTTTTGTTTGATTCAACTTTGTAAAGTTGAGGTCCTCCAGCTGCAGTTGGAACTCTTGGTGCTTGTTCACTAGTTTTTTGTTTGCTGCTTGCTCTTGTTTGCTTAAAATTTGCAAGGTTGAGGTCCTACATCCGTAGTTGGACCTATTGTTGCAGTTTGCACGATAGGGGTTCTGCTTCTGCGATTGGAACTGCGCTTCTGTCGTTCCTCATTCACGGGTAAGTTTCAGTTCCATAGTTTCATTCCTATTCGTTGTTTGTTGTTTACTATTTGCAGCTTGCAAGTAAGAATTTTCAATACTAGGAATGCCTGCATCAAAATCCTCTTGCAGAAGATCTTTTTGTGTGACTATTGTTGGATTACTGAGAGAGGGGGTGAATCAGTAATAGAGCAATTTAATACTTTTTAACCAAATAATCCAAGTGTTATGTCAATGTAGAATTATCATCCAATAATGAGCAATGAACAAATAAACAATCATACACATACATACACAGTACACCAGTGTTTTACGCGGAAACCTAAAGCAGAAGAAAACCATAGAATTCTTTTTCTTATATGTCTTGAAGAATTACATTCATTGGAAGCACCAACTTCCTTTGTTTTTCAGCTGCAACTGGAAGGAGGCTCCAACCCCCTAATTTCTCAGGCTACAACCTGAAGGAAGCTCCAACTCCCCAATTCTCTGGTTACAACTAGAAAGAGGCTACAACCACCTATGTTATCTGGCTACAATCGGAATATGGCTATAGCCACCTGTATTTGCCCCGCCCAACCATCCTGAAGTAGAATTAGAATGATGGAACCACTGTCACACTATCTTTGTGAGATATACCACTGTAAACCTATACCAATAAATATGAACTATGCATCAACCATGCATCAACCTATACCTCAACCTATAATCAACCTGTACCATAAACAAGTGCATCAACCATGCACCAACCTATACCAAACAACTTGTAATCAACCCGTACCATAAACAAGTGCATTCAACCATGTACCAAGTATGTACCAATCATGTGTCAACTACTCATCAACTATGAATCATCAATATGTACCAACATCATCAACTATACACCTCATGTATGTGCCAACTCATCAACTACTTGTCTCAACCATGTACTCAACATGTACCTCAACCAAAAGCCCTCATTAATTTCATCATCCATATCTGATTTGTAGCTCTGTAATAGACCTGGTATATATGATCACATTCCTGCAAACCTTCCTTAACGTTAACAATAAGAGACTAGCATTTTCATCAAACTTTTCTTTAGTCTCACATGCCTAGTTTTGGATTAGTCAACAACCCTAACTTGAAGTAATCATAACTTTGTACCTGTAATGTATAAAGATCTAAAACTGATACAAAATGTTCTTCAGTGTGTTTTATGCAATTTCTCCAGGTTTCACTACTTGGAACCTCTCATAAAAGGAGTTATAGCACAAATGACATACCTTGCTGAATTATGGCTTATTCTAGAGAGTGACCTTGTAGAGCGTGCCTCGCACAGAATATTTGTTGAATTGATCTAAAACAGTTACAAAACATACTACAGACTGTACCCTAAACAACACATTTGGTCTCACTGAATTTGGATCTGTTATGAAGAAGTTATGACGTCTTTACCCGAAACACCTGTTTTTGACTAGTTTCAGGACTAGCCACAAACCCTATTTTCCATGGAGTGTAACTCCCAAAATACAACGACTCACAAGATGAATTTTTTACCATAGATACTTGGATATGTTTTCTCAATGGAATAGAAATTTCATGGTCTGAATCGTTATAGAAAAAAAATTATAGTGAAAATGGTGAGATGACCTATAAATAACATACCTTAGAAAGCACCATCAAAAGAATTTATCCTTCCTTGCATTTCAGCCTTCTTTTCTTCACCTTCCCTCAGATTTTTGGCTTAGATATCCTTGGTTACCTCAGACACCTATAGATATTCAATATTCTCAAGTGTGTTTAAAATGAGAGAGCCTTGCCTCTTATTTATACTCTCCAAGTAGCTTTCTTAAAAACATCTTCTAGGTCACTTTGCCCACTTTCCTTATTTTAGGGTTAACCCACTTCTAATTTCTCCATTAAATTTATTATTGAAATAATTTATTTTGTATTCACTTTGAAATATAATACACTCATCACTTCACTTTATTATTTACCTTTTAAAATCTCTTAAACCACTTTGACTACTTTGACTTTTGGGGGCTTCCAGATATCATATGAGGGTCCTCCAACTTCGTAAGGATATAACTCTCAAACCATGAGGAGTTATGTGACATTCCACATACCAACATAAATGGAATGGCATGTAGTATCCATCTAGAATAGTATTACCTTCAAATATAGAAAAAATCATATCATTATCCATCAAACAAACTTGGGTCCATTACCCAAACCTGGGTTCTCCAACTTCACATGGTCATAACTCTCTAACCGTGAGGAGTTATGTGATGTTCTACATACCACCAGAAATGACATGACAAGAACTATCCATCTAGGATAGTTTCCCTGACAAATTCACTATCCTTCATCTCATTATTCCATAATTAAGCATGGGTTCTCTTACTTCGCAAAGCGTCTTCCCGTGAGGGATTTCACCATAAGGGGACCACTTTGGAGTTCATCCATATTTACTTCTTATCAACCATGAAAAAAAATAATGAGTCATATTTACATCAAACAATCTTGGGTCCATTACCCAAACCTTTGTGCTACAGGGCTTTCTTCAAGGGTTGACATCAATGACAACCAGCCTTAATCAACAACTACTACAACCAGAGAAACAAGAGTGTACTACTATCTTGTTCTTGAACGTCAATTTTTGAGATAGAACCCACCTCTGTCACGGACATAGTGACATATAAAAAAGGAAATCGAATTTTCTCCTCATATTTTCACATCCTGAAAAATATATGTTTGGTAAAAAAATTCCAGGCTGGTCCCTGCCTAAAAGTTAATTTACCCAGAAGAATTAAAATTAATTTGTTGAGTCAATTAAAAGTAAATTAAAAGTTAATTTACCCAGAAAGATTATCCTCAGCTTATAGTTGCAGAACAAAATTGTCCTTAACTTATAGTTGCAGAACACGATTGTACATAGCTTAATTGTATCATGGAAAAATGCAAAATATGCTCACGTGTATTAATTTAATACCATTTAAACTAAATAGTTCAAATTCATTTGTGGCAATGCCATAGCCAAAGAATACATCGCCACAACCAAATTCTATCAGTGCTTTCTTTTTATTTACTTTTCAACATTGTAGTTTCTCTTAATCTTGTTCATGTTCTGCTATTTTTACTAATTAAATATATTTAAAAAATGAATATTTATTAATATTAATATATCATGGACAAGTGCAATGTTAATTTACTATGGAAGATTATCCTCAACTTATAGTTGCAGAACAAGATTATCCTCAACTTAATTGTATCATGGACAAGTGCAAAATATGCTCAGATGTATTACTTTAATACCATTTAAACTAAATAGTTCAAATTCATTTGTGGCAATGCCATAGCCAACGAATACATCCCCACAACCAAATTCTATCAATTATTTCTTTTTATTTACTTTTCAACATTGTATCTTGTTCATGTTCTTCTAGTTTTACTAACTAAATATATTTTAAAAATGAATATTTATTACAAATAATCATCCCTTTAATACAAATACAAATATAAATAAATGGAATATTTATTATTAGCGAGAGCTATTTCTATTCTGATGATATTTTAGGGATAAATGGAAATATATTTATTTTCCCCCTCTACTTTCGCTTTCTGGTTGCTTTGCTTAGTCGTTTTTTTTTAAATTTTAGGTGTGCGGGTTGGCAGACTCACGAGATCACATTTATAGTCATGATTTTGTGTCAGGAGTCCAACCAACGACTTCTTCATTCCATACTTAGCCACTTTTTCGATCGCGGGTTCCCGGACTAGCGGGCTCAAAATTGCACTTTTATTGTTCCATGTCCTCCAAACAACACTCAGAGTTTCGTGATATACAAATTGACAGCCGAACTCCTAGGCTGGCGGGCTCAAGATTGTGCTTATATTATAAATTTTGAAGAAGCCTTAAAAAATAATTTGGTCATAAAAATAAAATAAAAAAGATATTTTATATTATTAAGGGTTGATCATGTTAAAATGAAATGTTCATAATACCATTAACTTTAATTATGGTAATTCTTACTTTATTTTCTTAAAATTTAACTTCTGAATTACTATCTCAAGCTTTCATATAACCATTCTCTTACATATTTTAATAAACTTTAACTAAATTTAAATTTTATGGTCTCAAACTTCCATATAACCATTAGCTTTCATAGATATTTTAATAAAATCTAGATATTTATTTTAATTTTAAACATGTATATTTTTTTAAAATAATTTTAATTATTCAAATTAAAATGAACAAAAATTTTATAATATTTTTATTTATTAATAATTTCATTATTATAAAATTTATCTTAATTTTATAAGAATATAAAATTTAATATAATTGTGGTTTTTTTAATATTTTCATCATTGAATTTTAATTTAAATATTGTTGACTTTTATTTTCATAAATGAATTTTACTATGTACTTTTAATATTTTCATAATTGAATTTTAGTTTCGACGAACATTTGGAACCCCATATTGTTGACTTCAGTTTGGCCCAAGTTATAAGCAATCATCAACGCACACAGAGCTCGTAATCATAACTAGAGAGCAGGTAATCACTATGTAAGCTTGGGATAGTAATTCAAAAGTTAAATTTTAAGAAAATAAAGTAAGAATTACCATAATTAAAGTTAATGGTATCATGAACATTTCATTTTAACATGATCAACTCTTAATAATATAAAATAACATTTTTTATTTTTATAACTAAATTACTTTTTAAGGCTTCTTCAAAATTTATAATATAAGCGTAATCTTGAGCCCTCCGGCCCATGAGTCTGGATGTCAATTTGTATATAGTGGAGCTATGGGTGTTGTTTGGAGGACAAAGAACAATAGAAGCACAATTTTGAGCCCGCCAGCCCGGGAACCCGCAATCCAAAAAGTGGCTAAGTATGGAATGAGAAAGTTGTTGGTCGAACTCGTGATACATAAGCATGACTATAAATGTGAACCCGTGAGTCCGCCAACCCGTGCACCTAGACATTTTCAGAAAAAACTAATAATAATAAACACAAAAATACAAAATATAATAATAATAAATACAATTATTATCCCATTCCAAGTTTATTAGATATCACCTCATAAAAGAGAATGAAGTTTATATCGATCATGCATTTAAAAAAAATGGATTTAACATCCTTTAATAATTTTATGTAATTAAATTTTACAATATTAATATTTGGAAATAATGTTTTTAGATAATGTTAGATAGGGATCACCATCCGTCAACAATATCTATCCTCACTAATTAATAGTTGAATAACTAATTTATTAAAGGATAAAGATTAAAGGAAGACAATTATTGGATGTATCCCACCATCCAATCTTACACCCCCCCTCATATTTTCAAAAAAAAGACACCTATCACTATAATTTAATATATCACACCTTTTAAATTCAATTAATATATTACTAATACAAACATGCAAAATATAATAATAATAAATACAATTTTTTTATCTCATTCAAAGTTTATTAGATATCACCCAAAAAAATACAACCAAGTTTATATAGATGAGAAAGTTTATTAGACATCAATAAAAAGTTATAATCAAAAGTACACAGTAAAGTTTTTTTAAAACTTAAAATTAACTATTCTTATTTTCAAATTTTGTTAATTTTATTTTAAATTTAAATTAAAAAAATAAATTATTCAAAATAAATTTTGATTTTTACTCGGTATTTATCATAAACTTAAAAAAATTAGTTAAAATTTTTAAAATTGAATTATCAAAATATTAAAAAAAACACAATTATATTAAATTTTATATTCTTATAACATTAAGATATCCTCAGCTTATAGTTGCAGAACAAGATTATCCTCAGCTTAATTGTATCATGGACAAGTGCAGAATATGCTCAAATATATTAATTTAATACCATTTAAACTAAATAGTTCAAATTCGTTTGTGACGATACCATAGCCAAAGAATACATCGTCACAACCAAATTCTATCATGTTTTCTTTTTATTTACTTTTCAACATTGTATCTTATTCATGTTCTGTTATTTTTACTAATTAAATATATTTTAAAAATGAATATTTATTACAAATAATCATCCCTTTAATACAAATACAAATACAAATACAAATAAATGGAATATTTATTATTAGCGAGAGCTATTTCTATTTTGATGCTTTTTGAGGGATAAACAAAAATATATTTCTTTTTCCCTCTACTTTTGCTTTCTGATTGCTTTGCTTAGTCATTTTTTCAAAAATTTCTAGGTGCGCGGGTTGGTGGACTCACGGGTTCACATTTATAGTCATGCTTCTGTATCACGAGTCTGACCGACAACTTCCTCATTCCATACTTGGCCACTTTTTCAATCGCGGGTTCACGGGCTAGCGGGCTCAAAATTGTGCTTCTATTGTTCTGTGTCCTCCAAACAACACCTGGAGTTCCCCGATATACAAATTGACAACCGAACTCACAGGTTGATGGACTCAAGAATGTGCTTATATTATAAATTATGAATAGGCCTTAAAAAGTAATTTAGTTATAAAAATAAAAAAGGTTATCTTATATTATTAAGGGTTGATCATGTTAAAATGAAATGTTTATGATACCATTAACTTTAATTATGGTAATTATTACTTTATTTTCTTAAAATTTAACTTTTGAATTACTATCTCAAGCTTTCATATAACCATTTGCTTACATATTTTAATAAACTTTAACAAAATTTAAACTTTATGGTCTTAAACTTCCATATAACCATTAGCTTTCATAGATATTTTAATAAAATCTAGATATTTATTTTAATTTTAAACATGTATTTTTTAAAAATAATTTTAATTATTCAAATTAAAATGAATAAAAAATTTATAATACTTTTATTTATTAATAATTTCATTATTATAAAATTTATCTTAATTTTATAAAAATATAAAATTAAATATAATTGTGTTTTTTTTAAATATTTTCATAATTGAATTTTAATTTAAATATTGTTGACTTTTATTTTCATAATTGAATTTTGCTTTACTGTGTACTTTTAATATTTTCATAATTGAATTTAAGTTTGGACAAACATTTGGAACCCCATATTGTTGACTCCGGTTTGGCCCAAGTTATAAGCAATAATCAGCGCACACAGAGCTCGTAATCATAACTAGAGAGCATGTAATCATTATGTAAGCTTGAGATAGTAATTCAGAAGTTAAATTTTAAGAAAATAAAGTAAGAATTATCATAATTAAAGTTAATGGTATTATGAACATTTCATTTTAACATGATCAACCCTTAATAATATAAAATAACATTTTTTTATTTTTATAACTAAATTACTTTTTAAGGCTTCTTCAAAATTTATAATATAAGCGCAATCTTGAGCTCGCTAACCTGTGAGTCTGGTTGTCAATTTGTATATTGTGAAACTCTGGGTGTTTTTTGGAGGACACGAAACAATAGAAGCACAATATTGAGCGCGCGAGCTCGAGAACCCGCGATACAAAAAGTGACTAAGTATGGAATGAGGAAGTCGTCGATCGAACTCATGATACATAAGCATGACTATAAATGTGAACCCGTGAGTCCACCAACCCGCGCACCTAGACATTTTTGAAAAAACTAATAATAATAAACACAAAGATACAAAATATAATAATAATAAACACAGTCATTATCTCATTCCAAGTTTATTAGATATCACCTCATAAAAGAGAACGAAGTTTATATCGATCATACATTTAAAAAAAATAGATTTAACATCCTTTAATAATTTTATGTAGTTAAATTGTACAATATTAATATTTAATAATAATAATTTAATATTTGGAAATAATGTTTTTAGATAATGTTAGATAGTTGATAGAGATCACCATTCGTCAACAATATCTCTCCTCACTAATTAATAGTTGAATAACTAATTTATTAAAGGATAAAGATTAAACAAAGACAATTATTGGATGTATCCCACCATCCAATCTTACACCCCCCTCATATTTTCAAAATAAAATACCCCTATCACTATAATTTAATATATCACACATTTTAAATTCAATTAATATATTACTAATACAAACATGCAAAATATAATAATAATAAATACATTTTTTTTATCCCATTCAAAGTTTATTAGATATCACCCAAAAAATACAACCAAGCTTATATATGTGAGAAAGTTTATTAGACATCAATAAAAAGTTATAATTAAAAGTACACACTAAAGTTTTTTTAAAACTTAAAATTAACTATTCGTATTCTCAAATTTTGTTAATTTTATTTGAAATTTAAATTAAAAAATAAATTATTTAAAATAAATTTTGATTTATACTCGGTATTTACCATAAACTTTAAAAAATTAGTTAAAAATTTTAAAATTCAATTATGAAAATATTATAAAAAACGCAATTATATTAATTTTTATATTCTTATAACAATAAGATATCCTCAGCTTATATTTGTAGAACAAGATTATCCTCAGTTTAATTGTATCATGGACAAGTGCAACATTTGTGGCAATGTCATAGCCAAAGAATACATTGCCACAACCAAATTCTATCAGTGCTTTCTTTTTATTTACTTTTCAACATTGTATCTTGTTCATGTTCTGTTATTTTTACTATTTAAATATATTTAAAAAATGAATATTTATTACAAATAATCATCCATTTAATACAAATACAATTAAAAATAAATGGAATATTTATTATTAGTGAGAGCTATTTCTATTTTGTTGTTTTTTTAGGGATGAATAAAAATATATTTATTTCCCCCCTCTACTTTCACTTTCTAGTTGCTTTGCTTAGTCGTGGACTCACGGGTTTACATTTATAGTCATGCTTCTGTATCACGAGTCTGACCAACAGCTTCCTCATTCCATACTTAGCCACTTTTTCGATCGCGGGTTCCCGGGATGGCGGGCTCAAAATTGTGCTTATATTGTTTTGTGTCCTCCAAACAGCACCGGGAGTTTCGTGATATACAAATTGACGACCGTACTCCAGGGCTGGCGAGCTCAAGATTGCGCTTATATCATAAATTTTGAAGAAACCTTAAAAAGTAATTTAGCTATGAAAATAAAAAAAAGGTTATTTTATATTATTAAGGGTTGATCATGTTAAAATGAAATGTTCATGATACCATTAACTTTAATTATGGTAATTCTTACTTTATTTTCTTAAAATTTAACTTCTGAATTACTATCTCAAGCTTCCATATAACCATTCGCTTACATATTTTAATAAACTTTAACGAAATTTAAACGTTATGGTCTCAAACTTCCATACAACCATTAGCTTTCATAGATATTTTAATAAAATCTAGATATTTATTTTAATTTTAAACATGTATTTTTTTAAAAGTAATTTTAATTATTCAAATTAAAATGAATAAAAATTTTATAATACTTTTATTTATTAATAATTTCATTATTATAAAATTTGTCTTAATTTTATAAGAATATAAAATTTAATATAATTGTGTCTTTTTTTAATATTTTCATAATTAAATTTTAATTTAAATATTGTTGACTTTTATTTTCATAATTGAATTTTACTGTGTACTTTTAATATTTTCATAACTGAATTTTAGTTTGGATGAACATTTGGAACCCCATATTGCTTACTTCAGTTTGGCCCAAGTTATAAGCAATAATCAGCACACACATAGCTCGTAATCATAACTAGAGAGCATGTAAACATTATGTAAGCTTGAGATAGTAATTCATAATTTAAATTTTAAGAAAATAAAGTAAGAATTACCATAATTAAAGTTAATAGTTAATGATATCATGAACATTTCATTTTAACATGATCAACTCTTAATAATATAAAATAACCTTCTTCTTTTTTTATAACTAAATTACTTTTTAAGGCTTCTTCAAAATTTATAATATAAGCACAATCTTGAGCCCGCCAACCCGTGAGTCTGGCTGTCAATTTATATATCGTGGAACTTCGAGTGCTATTTGGAGGACACAGGACAGTAGAAGCTCAATTTTGAGTATGCCAGCTCGGGAACCCACGATCCAAAAAGTGGCTAAGTATGAAATGAGGAAGCCGCTCGTGATACAGAAGCATGACTATAAATGTAAACTTGTGAGTTCGTCAACCCGCACCTAGATATTTTCGGAAAAAACTAATAATAATAAACACAAAGATACAAAATTTAATAATAATAAACACAGTTATTATTCCATTCCAAGTTTATTAGATATTCACCTCATAAAAGAGAACGAAGTTTATATCGATTATACATTTAAAAAAAATGGATTTAACATCCTTTAATAATTTTATGTAATTAAATTGTACAATATTAATATTTAATATCAATAATTTAATATTTGGAAATAATGTTTTTAGATAATGTTAGATAGTTGATAGGGATCACCATCCATCAACAATATCTCTCCTTGTTAATTAATAGTTGAATAACTAATTTATTAAATGATCCGAATGGATCTCCGCATGTGAAAGAACTTCGTAATTTGTGCCATGTTGAGTTCAAGGTGGCGACAAAAGTGTTTAAGTGGATTAAAATGATGTTTTCTTGAGTTTTATTTCTCACGCATTTAATTATGCATTTGTGGGAAAAATACTTCATGCATTTTTTATATTAATTGATTAATGTTTTATGAAGTGCTCATGCATTTAATTATGCATTTTATGAGCTTTAATAACTCATACATTTATTCACTTGTAATTAAATGATTAATATTTGTGAGAGAAAATTTGTCTCACATATTATTCATTTATTAATTATGGAAATTGGTTTTCATGTGAGAAACCACCTCACACCAATTTGCCATTTTTTTCTCAATTGTAGGTTGAGAGAATCAAGGGCATGGTTGGAAAGTCTTTGGGTGGTTTTGAGACTTTTCCATTTTTAAGCCTAAGATGGTTGAAGATCCTACTTTTAAGGATCTTGTTTTTCCTTCTTTGTAATCAGATCCTACAATTGTGGCTCTTGTAATTAATGCTCTTAGTTGGAGAGTGAGTAAGGAAAAACTATATGTATTCCTTATGTGAGCCATGTTGAGAGGGAGAAAAAAGAAAGGAGAGAGTGCTTAGCTATTGAAAGCCATAGTGCTGAGCTAATGAAGAGCCATAGTCCTTGGATGTAAGAGAGCTTTAAGAGCTCACTTTGAAGAAGGAATATAGAAGATATGCGTTCCAATTGGAGCAGGTCCGGAGACATAGCCCCAGAGGTGGAGGGGTGAACTCCGTTATCAACATCGTTTGTCTCTCTCTTATTTGACTTCATGTGTTTTTCTCTATTCTATGTTCATTTACTTATGTTTATGTGTTTTAATGCATTATGATAAATGAACTAATACGCTCAATAAAACCTGTATAAGCCGTAGTCAATTTAAATATCCTCACATTGTAAATATTTGGGAGAGTAGTACTCGACCCATTTACGGATCAAGTGGTATCAAAGAAGGTGACTGCTTGCAGGATGGGAAGAGGAGCGAAGCACGCTAAAAGAATGCAAGAGTTGCAAGAGATCAATGACAGCATTCAAGATGACAATGCAGAATTAAGAAGACTTTTGCAAGTAGCTGAAGAGGAGAAGCGAGAGCTTCAAGAGATGCTATGAGCCAAAGAAGAGTTATTGGCTAAGTTGCAGAAGGTTGAGAAGATGGATGCTGCATCTCAAACCGAGGTATATGATGTTTCTTCATGTTCTGTTTTCTCTCAATATGAAACTAATGTTGGCATGAATATCCTCACGAAGATGGGGTATAGAGGAGGTGGACTTGGCATTAATGGTCAAGGAGTCATCTAGCCATTGGAGGTTGTACCAAGACAACCATTTGCAGGCTTGGGTTATGGACATGAAGAGAAAGGAGAATGCTCGAAATTTGCTGAAGCGAAAGCCATCTCTTCACCATCGGATTCCAAGAAGGGAATCAAGACAGTTAGTCCTCATCAGTTCAAGGACAAGTCAGGAAGGTATAATAGTCATTCAAGCTCTTCTTTTGTATATAAGAGAAATGATTGCTTCCATAGATCTTCTAACCGTGATGTAGTTAAGCATCAAACAAAGAAAATGTGGGTTAATAAGAACCTTTCATATCCTCCTGCAAGGAATGTACAGCTGAATGGAAAACGAAGGAATTTCTGCAATTTCTGCAAAATCAGTGGCCATTGGGAGAAGAAGTGCTGGAAATTGCACCCTGAAATTCACCACAAGTCAAATAAGCAGAATGCAAAAGAGCCTGTGAAAAAGGAGGCTCCATCCACCATTGGAATAGCATGATTATGAGATGAAAGTGCTTGGTGCTGGTTCGGTAAGCAGTTCATAATGTTTCTGCAAGTTTTATTTTTGCTATGTTGCAAAATTTTGAGTTTTATAGGGGTAGGTATCTCTCTTTTGATGGAAAACACTCAAAAATTTTCCGACTCGGAATCGAGAAGTAATGGAATCATTGCAAAGGACTAGACGAGAGAAATCCAACGACGTGAAAATCACGCCAAAGGGCCTCCGAATGAGAAAGTTGTTTCTTATCTTGGATCTAGTCAATGGCCGCAGCCGAATTATCAATAGCAGCCGATGAAGACAGCGACGCCTCTGCACTCGCGTTCAAGTTCTCAGAAGATTTGAGACCGTCGTATCTCACTGGCTCCACCACTGGTAGTTGCATCTGGAGTAGATGAGCGTACTCTCAAGCGTGATGGAGTTTGTGTAGCTTCGTTACCCACCACAATGGGAGTTGTGGAAGCTTGCATGGTTATGAACCAGGCTTGCAATGAGCTAAACCAAGTATGGATGGAGTCAGGTGTGTTAGAGGATGTTGTATTTGGGCATATTCAATTGCTCATTCCAGGAGAAACAACTTGTTTTGCATGTTTCTCGTGAGAAGTCTCCTGCATTAATTTGGCAGTCCGCAGGAGTCGAAAACCCAAGCGCCGAAACCCTTCCTGAAGGCCCTAAAAACCGCTGAGAATAGCACTGATCCATGCGGTGGGAGGTATGTTTATGTTCACGATTTTCCCGTGAGGTTTAATGAAGACGTGATGAAGGAATGTCGACGGCTGAGCCTATGGATGAACATGTGTAAGTTCACATCAAATTTTGGGCTCAGCCCTACCCTGGAGAATACCGAGGGGGTTTTCTCAAATACTGGGATCGATCCAGATTCATGGAGGTTATTCTTCAATACGTGGCTCCTTCTTGTGGTGCGGATAGATGAATATCCAATACGATGTGATCCACTAAATCTCCACTAATATTCTCCAATACGTGGCTCCCATAGCTCGCGGATCAAATCATAAATCTCATATTGCAGACGATGTGAATACCGGTGATCAGGAGTCCATTAATATTGTTTTCGACGTAGCTTACAATAGAAGGAAATGGTGCGACATGTGTCCACTTATTTCCACTCGATGTGGCATGAAAGTTGATAGTTGAATACTCTATTCAGCTCAACACCTTCTGTGGATATGGATAATATCGATCCTTAACCAAAAGGATTTTTCTGCTCTAAAATTTGAGTGGTTAGTGATGATTTCTACGAGTCTAAACATGGTGAGTGACCCAGTTGGGCATTTGCATGGAGAAATTCAAAGGCTGAAGCGCTCTGTGAACCGATCCATCTATGCACTGGAAGGTCTTGCAGTCGTGGTCGTGGGTCTGTTGATTGTCCTCATAGCAGTAGGAATTTCCCAGCATAATTCCCTTCACGACCTCAGGTAGAAGGTTGGGATTGTGAAGAATCCCACCGTTGCTTTCGTCACTAGATTCGGTCATAAGAATATAGAGGGTCTTACGTATGGAGGTAGTTTTTTCAAAGGTAGCGGTTTTTGGGCCACCAAAGCTCAGTTACCAGGTGAATTAACCGACCATGCCGCTATTAGTTACCATGAAGATAGTGTTTTCATCATTCGGGGTGCCAAGGTAGATGGAAATGTAACAAATCAAGTTTGGATGTATGATACAGTTTTCCAAAAGTATACACAAAAGTCTTCCATGCCTGAACCTAGGTATCGATTTGGTGCAGCTCTGTTTAATGACAGAATCTATGTTGTTGGAGGTCAAAACAGCGTGAATGATTCAAATGAAGCTATGGTGAAATCTACATTCATCTACAATATCCAGAATGATAAATGGTCAAAAGGAAAAGATTCACTTGAATATCACGGTGATAAATGCGTAGATTCCCTGAACGGGAAGGTTTACATGGTTGGAGGCTATGGTGAAAATTACTCGTACCTGAACATAGATAAAGTCTATGACCCTATAATAGATCAATGGAGTCAGCTTCCCAATATGCCAACTGAAAGAGGGGATCTCATGTGTGTTGCGGCTGCATTAGGGAACCAAGAGACAGCTGAAAGCAACGTGGAAGCTCCAGGTGCTTTAGAATTGTTCACAAATAGAACAGAAAGAAATTCACCATCTCCAATTAGCAAACTCATTGATCAACAAACGTGGCCTCTGCCTTCTCTGTATAGCTCAGATCTGAAGTTATTGTTTCTGGAGAAATTGCTGATAAAATATCTTGGAAATCGAGCACAGAAAAACCATGAAAGCCGAGCGTAGAGAGGGTATGGTTTTCCCATCTTGTGCACATTATTGGCACATTGAATTATCAGGTAATTTCCATTTGGCATTTCAAAATTGGCATGTAAATTGTTGCAAATGCCATGTAAARGCCATAATTACTTGATTATGAAGCATTGAAAAAGGCTTGTTTAGCCACTCTTACGTGAGGAAGAGTGAGAGGCGTATTTTTGCGCATTAAGCCTTGTTGGCTTCTTTGTAAAAAGTTGATTGAGGCATTTTTTCCTAAGCCTATTTCTGGCATTTTCATGTAAACTTGACCAATGAGTGTGGTTATAAACTCTTGGCAAGTGTTTCAAAAATGTAAACAGGTATGATCAGTCACAGATCTAGGTTATCATCAATTACAGGTTGTAACTTTACACAGATGTGGGCATTTGCATTCTGATTCCGAAGAACATAGGTGAAGGAGTCTTGAGGTGATGTGCCTTTTTCAGGCATTTGCATTGTAGCAGTTGCAGATGTGGGCATTTGCATTCTTATTCCGAAGAACATGGGTGAAGGAGTCTTAAGGGAATGTGCCTCTCAGAGACATTTGCATGCACTTGATGATGGATTGAAGCTGATACTTTTGGAGACCAAAAGTTTTTTTTGTGTGGGGAGGTGTGTTCCGAATGGATCTCCGCACGTGAAAGAACTTCGTAATTTGTGCCATGTTGAGTTCAAGGTGGTGACAAAAGTGCTTAAGTGGATTAAAATGATGTTTTCTTGAGTTTTATTTCTCACACATTTAATTATGCATTTGTGGGAAAATTACTTCATGCATTTTTCATATTAGTTGATTAATGCTTTATGAAGTGCTCATGCATTTAATTATGCATTTTATGAGCTTTAATAACTCATACATTTATTCACTTGTAATTAAATGATTAATATTTGTGAGAGAAAATTTGTCTCACATATTATTCATTTATTAATTATGGAAATTGGTTTTCATG
>JASDQU010014598.1:56746-66926 GCA_032191745.1 Picea mariana | reverse complement strand
GATTCATATGGTGAAATCGCTATGGCATTGAGAAGACATATCAAGGTACCTCTTGTAAAAAATTCAGCTCTTGATTCGCTATAATTATGGAGATACACTCTGTGGAAGATAGGGTTTGTGACCAGTCCTGAAGCTAGTCAATAAATAGGTGTTTCGGGTAAAATAGTCATAAATTATTCATCAAGAATCCAAATGATGTGGGACAAATTTCATTGGAAATAGTACAGACTGTAGTTTCTTGTATGCGAGTTTCAGAATCAGATGTTAAATATTGAGCACGGGACATTCTGTACAAGTTTGGTTTCCTGAATAGACCATGAATTGAATAAATTCTACCATTCTTTCTATAACTTCTTTTTGGGGAGGATTCAAGGAATGAAACTTGGAGGAGTTTCATAGAATACATTGAGTAATATTATATATAGGATCAAAGTACTCCAAGAATTGAAATTGCAAAAATTGAAGAAGTCTCAGGAAGCATTATCAGGTTCTATGTGATGATTGGTTGATGGCGATGATTTAATGTAAAGTTTTATTATCTCTCATATATTCTTGGGTGGAAGGAAGGGGCAAGGATAGAGAGTTAAACTCTCTCTTTATATTGGAGGATTGTATCTTCCTCTTGGAGGTTTATCCCTCCCTTTACATTTGGAAGTTGTAGCTACCTTTGGAAGTCATTACTTCCGTTGAACAATAACTATTGATTATTTCTCATATATTGTGCATGGTGTATTGTGGTGTATTGGTGTAACTCTTATACTATTGTTCATTTCTCATTGGATATATTTGAATGGTTTAAGTATAATTTGAAAAAGGTTTTAAATTTTACTCGATATTGATTCACCCCCCTCTTAGTATCAACAGAAGTGGGCCCAAGTCTTGTATTGTATGCACATTTCTCCGACAAAGAGTTTATCTAATACATAGAATGGTAAAAGGAAAGGATTCTCCTTACTACCAAAAAATGTAATCACAGTAAATTATTTAGACATTTAAAAAGCCCATTTCCAAGAGAGAAAGGAAGTTTCTTCTAAGGATAGTCTTGATGTGCTCTAACCAAACATCATTTTTTGAATTTTGAAATGAAGTTGTTATGAACTGGGTAAAAATTGTACTGAGATTTATGTCTATAGATGATTGAATACCATTCATAGACTGGCTCCAACTTAAAATCAACATATTTTTCCCATGGAAAGTCTTCAAATACATGGCCATAAGTGATGGCAAAAATGAGGGAAGAAGTCTTAATAAACCTTTAAGTCTTTTTTAGATTGTTCAATTGGAAGGAAATTTTATTTGAGATAAGATAACCCCAATCAATGATGGATTTTTCATGCAAAGCATAATGCATGGAATATATAACATTTCTTGATACAAACACAGTAGATTCTTGATGCATGAGCATCTTTGGTTCTGGGAAATCCACATCACCCAAAAACATTTCAATTCTGTACAAGTTAATTTAGGATAAATAAGGATGGTTGAAACTCTACTTGGCAGCTCATGTTGTTACTCCTTGTTATAATTAACAGTGTTGTGACTCGTTGCAAATCCATGCTATAAGATTTGTGCTACAAATCGTTGCAACTCCTATGATGCAACTCCACACTACAAGATTGGTGTTGCAAATCCTATGTTGCAACTCCATGCTACAAGATTTGTGCTGGAATTTTATGTTGTTTCTCAACGTTCTGATTCCAAATTTAGTCCACGCAACTCATGAAGATTAAGTTCCAAGTGGAAATCATTGGTGAAGGAAGAGGAAATGAAATTGAATTGGAAAATAGTTGGGAAATGAACATTCATGACTATTCATCTTCCCGACGAAAGGGTAAACAAATCAACTGACATAAACAACATAAAAAGAGGAGGAAGAAATATGTTGAGGTTCATTTGAGCTAAAAGAAAGGAAGGTTTCTTTCAAGTCAATTTGAAGTGACTGAGAAAGCCACCAAGAATGAGATCGAGAAAACACGGTGTAATATGTAGAAGAAAAACATAGTAAATAAGTTCTATTATAGTGAGAAAAGATGTATTTCTCGATTACATTGTAATGAGGAGAATTCTGAAATCAATAATAAAAGCAAGGATTCACAGCATGTTTATGTTCTTGTGGTTGTAATTAAATTCTTCTATTTTAGTCTTAACAATAGTAAATGAATTATTTGTTGTGAGTTTGAATATGAGTTTCATTGTGCATTATGAAATCAGAGCATAGTCCTATAGATGTTATAATTTCTTAAGGTCTATGTGTTGCATCAAGTGTTATCAGAGGAGGTCTAGGTTCTTGAGTTGTGAGATTACAGTTCCCGGAGGTAAGGCCTGTGAATGTTGGTCTGAGTGATGGATGCAAGACAAATCATAAGGATGCCACTGCAAAGAGCAGGAGTAGCATGAGGAGGTGCTAGAAATAGGAAACTTGAAGAATTAAGAAGAAGAATAGAAGAGTTGGAAAATAGAAGAAATGGAGAAGTTGAGTTAGATTATGAATCTGAAGAAGAGATTTAAGTTGAACAAAATATTGAGGAAGGATACCCAACAATGTGTTTCATATCCTTCTTGACTAACAGAGGTAGCGTGAGGGTTGAATTTTCATGCTATAATGGTAGTTTGAAGGATGAAACTCTTATAGATTGGATAGGAGAACTCAAAATATACGTCGAGTGTGATAATATTCAAGACCCAAATCGTGTTTGTTTTTCCATTACAAAGTTGAAAGTACATGTTGCACTTTGGTGGGATATGCTACAGAAAGACAGAGTAGACCACATATTAGAGAATGTTAAAACTTGGAAGAAGATGGTTAGTAAGATCAAAGAGAAATTTTTACTTATTGACTACACGCAAAACTTGTGTACACAAGTACAAAATCTCAGGCAGAAAGAGACATTTGTGCGTGAATATACGGAAGAATTCTTCAAGTTGTCACTTAGGTCAGGGATAAAAGAACTAGAGTATCAGAGAGTGGAAATATGTGTAAATGGACTAAAGTACCAGATTCAGAATGAGATGAGTACACATTACTTTTGAAATGTAGATGAAGCCTTCGAGATTTTCTTGAAATTGGAAGAAAAGATTGACAGAATAATATGGCAGAAGTTTCAGAGAAAAGGAACTAGAGGTAGAGACAGAGCAAGTGATACTAAACACAATGAGAAGGAGGATCAGGTGACCAGCAGTAAACATGCAATAGGAGGAAGAAGTGATGGAAGAGACGGAGGTTTTGGCTGCGGTAAGTATGTAATTACATGTTATAATTGTGGAGTAGAGGGTCACAAAGCATCAGAATGTCCAGAGAGCAAGAACGCAACAAGAAGAAATAAAAATAGGATCCAAGTCATGCAAGTAAAATGAGGTAGCAACTGTTGGTGGGAATGTGAAAGTAATCCAAAAATAACAAGGATAAAACCTGATGTTGAGAAGAGTATTGCTCAAGCTTGAGACAAAGGAAGTAGAAGAACCTGGAAAAACAAAGCGAGTGTTCAAAACTAAATGTAAAATTCATGATAAGTGTTGTCATCTGGTCATAGATGGAGGGAGTACAGGAAATTTGGTATCCACTGAAGTAATGGGGAAATTGAATTTGAAAATAATTCCACATTCCAATCCATACAGAGTTTCATGGTTGCAAAAGGGACAACATGTGATTGTGACTGAACAATGTTTATTGAGTTTCCATATTGGAAGTTTCAACGAACACATTTTTTGCGATGTGATAGAGATGGATGCATGTCATGTATTACTTGGGAGACCGTGGATGTTTGATAAAAAGGTATTCCATGATGGCAGAGAGAATTCATATGAATTTTTCAAGGATGGTCAACATTATAAATTGGTACCAATGTTAGAAAAGAATATGGACAACAGTAACAACAAGATTATGAATGACAGTAACAACGAAGTTATGAATGACAGTAATAGCAATAATATGCATGGTAGAAACACTTGCATCATGTTATGTTCTACTAAGGAGTTTCTAAGAGAGAAGAAACACAGTGGTTGTTGTTTGGCTATAATGCCAAAAAGGATTCAGGATACAGAGAAAATGGATTTTATATCAGCCGATATTCAAAACCTATTGAAAGAATTTAAGGAAATTGTAATAGATGATTAACCAACATGATTACCTCCATCGATAAGTGTATCACACTAGACCTGATACTAGGGTCGAGTTTTCCAAATAAATCACCTTACTGAATGACTCCAGCAAAGAGTGAAGAGGTAAATAGACAAGTACATGAGTTACTTGACATAGGGTTAATTCGAGAAAGTTTAAGTCCTTGTGCAGTACCAGTATTTTTGACACCAAAAAATAATGGTCAGTGGCAGATGTGTACAGATTCACAGGCTATTAATAAAATTACCATTAAGTACAAGTTTCCTTTACCGAGAATGGATGATCTCATGAACTATTTGAGTGGTGTTCAGTACTTCATGAAGACTTATTTTAAGAGTGGTTATCATCAAATTCAGATAAGGGAAGGTGATGAATGGAAGATAACGTTCAAGAAAAAATATGGGTTGTTCGAGTGGTTAGTTATGCCCTTCGGTTTAACTAATGCACCTAGTATGTTCATGAGGCTGATGAACAAAGTTCTGAAACCATTTTTGGGAAAATTTGTTGTCGTGTATTTAGATGACATTCTGATTTTCAGCAAGAGCAAAGAGGAACATCCGGAGCATGTGAAGAAGGTGTTACAATGATTGAAAGAGGAGGCATTGCTAATAAATCTAAAGAAGTGTATGTTTTAACAAAAGGATCTTGTATACTTGGGTTTTGTGGTTTCTAAAGAAGGTTTAAAGATGGATCCTGAGAAGGTAAAAGCAAGTTTGGATTGGCAAACACCTAAATGCACTTTTGACATGCGAAGTTTCCATGGACTAGTGAGTTTCTATAGGAATTTCATTCGAAATTCCAGTCAAATATGTGCACCTCTTACTAAATGAATGAAGAAAGTAACATTGCAGTGGACAGCAACAACAACGAAATCATTTGAAGATTTGAAGAAAAGGGTGATAAAACAACCAATAATGGCACTTCCAGATTTCAATAAGGTATTTCAAGTAGACTATGATGCAAGTGGGTGAGAAATTGGAGAAGTTCTAAGCCAAGAAGGTAGACCGATATCATTTTTCATTAAAAAATTGAATGAATCGAGGAAGAAATACTATGTTTATGATCAAGAATTTTATGCTATCATCCAGGCCTTGAAAAAGTGGTGACATTACTTGCTTCCAAAGGAGTTTTTTTTGTTTACTAACCACAAGGTGTTGCAGTACATTAACAGCCAAGGTAAATTGAATTAGAAACATTCTAAATGGGTATAATTTTTACAAAGTTATATGTTTGTTTTGAAACATGGGTCGGAGAAATCAAACAAGGTTGTTGATGCATTGATTCGAAGAATGATATTTCTAAACACCATGTCAATTGCAATGGTAAGTTTGGAATGTGTGAAAGGGTTGTATGAAGAGGATGCATATTTTGAAGAGGCTTGGAAGGCATGCAGAGAGCCATGGAGTATGGACTGAACACCATTTTTAGAGTACCACATTCAAGAAGGCTTATTGTTTGAGAACCAACATTTATGTATTCCATGGAGTTCATTACAGTTGAACCTCATTAGAGAGTTACACAATGGCAGTTTAGGAGGACATTGTGGCATGGAAAAAACCACATCATTGGTGAAAGAATGGTACTTTTGGCCCAACATCAACAAAGATGTCAAGAAATGTTTTGAGTGCTGTATATTTTGTCAATTAGTTAAGGGTAGAAGTCGGAATACGGGACTTTACACTCCATTGTCGGTACCTGAAAGACCATGGGAAGATGTAAGCATGGATTTTATTTTAGGACTACCTATGACACGGAGGAAGTATGGTTATATGATGGTAGTAGTAGATTAGTTTTCAAAAATGGCACATTTTGTATCATGTAAGAAGACAAGTGATGATAGTGAAGTGGCTTCCTTGTTTTTCAGACAAGTGGTATGGTTACATGGCCTACCGAGGAGTATCACTTCAGACAGAGACATGGGATTTCTTGGTCACTTTTGGAGGAAACTTTGGAAAAGGTTGGGTTCTAAGTTTCTATAAAGTTTGACCTCTCATCCCCAACCAGATGGCCAGACCAAGGTGGTGAACCAAAGATTAGGAAACTTATTGAGAAGTTTGAGTGGCGAAAATCCTATTCAATGGGATTAAGTTTTGGCACAAGATGAATTCGCTTACAACGATTCAGTGAACAGATCTACAGGGAAGAGTCCATTTCAAATTGTTTATGGAAGGTCACCTGAAGGGGTGGTAGATTTGGTTGATTTATCATATCTAGGAGATAAAAGGAGTGGTGATGCAAGTGATTTTGCAGACATTATGTAGGAATTGCATGAGTAGGTGAAGCAGAAACTACAAGAAAGAAATAACAAGTATAAACAAAGGAATGACCTGCAACGAAGACATAAAATACTTAAATAAGGTGATTTAGTCATGGCTCACTTCAGAAAGGAATGATTTCCCAGAGGTGACTATAACAAACTTAAGTACAAAAAAACAGGACCATGTAGAATCTTAAAGAAAGTTTATGATAATGCTTATATGTTGGAACTTCCGAACAAGTTTGATATATCTCCAACATTCAATGTTATTAATATGTATGAGTTCCATGAAGGAAAAAATTGTGACGATGAAAGTACTCTGGATGGATGGGAATAAATACCAATCAAGTGAGCAGAGGAAGTGGAAGAAATTTTGGCCACAAGGATTGGTATAAAAACTCGCAACAAGGAATATCTAGAATATTTAGTCAAATGGAAAAATAGAGGATCTAAGGATGCATCATGGGTTTCTGAAGAAGAACTAATGTAGTTGCAAAACTCTCCATACTTTGGAACAACAACCACATGAGTTGGGAGCTCATGTTTTTCTTACCAAGGGTGTCTGATGTAGGAGCATGTTTGGCTTTAGGCAATTTGAATCACCTAAAAACATTTCAATTATGTACAAGTTAATTTAGGACGAATAAGGATGGTTGCAACTCTACTCATCAACTCATGTTGTTACTCCTTATAATTAACAATGTTGCAACTCATTGTAGCTCCTACACTGCAACTCCATTCTACAACATTTGTGCTACAACTCATTGCAACTCCTATGTTGCAACTCCATGCTACAAGATTGGTGCTGCAACTCCACGCTACAGGATTTGTGCTGGAATTTTTATGTTGCTAACTCAACGTTTTGATTCCAAATTAAATCAACGCAACTCATGAAGATTAAGCACCAAGTGGAAATCATTGGTGAAGGAAGAGGAAACTAAATTGAATTGGAAAGCGATTGGGCAATGAATAGTCATGACTATTCATCTTCCCGATGGAAGGGGAAAAAATCAACCAATAGGAACATCATAAAAAGAGGATGAAGAAAGATGTCAGGGTTCATTCAAGCTAGAAGAAAGGAAAGTTTCTATCAGGTCAATTTGAAGTGACTGAGACATCCACTAAGAACAAGATCAAGAAAAGACAGTGTAATATGCAGAACAACAACACAGTAAATTAGTTCTAGTTTGGTGAGAAAAGATGTATTTCTCGATTACATTGTTATGAGGGGAATTTTGAAATCAATAATAAAAGCAAGGATTCACAACTTGTTTGTGTTCTTGTGGTTGTAATTAAATTCTTCTATTTCAATCTTAACAACAGCAAATGATTATATGTTATGTGATTGAATATGAGTTTTGTTGTGAATTCTAAAAACATAGCATAGTCATGTAGGTGTTAGAATTGCTTCAGGTATGTGTTTTGCATCAATTCCAAACTAATAATGCGGGCGAATAACCATGAAAATTCTTTGTACGGGTATTTCAACGAAGCTAACTCAATCCTAGAAGTACCAAGGTTACTGGTTGGGTCCTCCAATTAATTGCTCAGAAAATTGTTTCCTCTTTTATGTTGCTTCAGAAATCTATCGGCCTCTTCACTCTTGAATCACATGGT
Source organism: Picea mariana (assembly GCA_032191745.1). Classification (NCBI taxonomy): domain Eukaryota; kingdom Viridiplantae; phylum Streptophyta; class Pinopsida; order Pinales; family Pinaceae; genus Picea; species Picea mariana. The sequence continues at coordinate 58,935 of JASDQU010014598.1, read as the reverse complement.
AGGTGTAGGAATTCGCAACATTTTGGAAAATGTTGAAGGAGATAGAGAAATGGGTTGATGACCCTGCAATTGAATTATTGTCAGTTCATAGATGAATTTATCTACACACCATTGAACAATCTATTTCAAGTCTATCACTTCTAGAACACAACGTGTTAATTCTATTCCTGAGGTCCGAATTAGGTTTATTTTATTTTTGGCTAGAGAAAGAGACTTGTAGTAATTATATGTCCCAGACCACTCGAACTGTTGATATGCATGCCCTAGTGTGTTCAGTGTATCTCCACAATACAATTACTTTTTCTTACTTGACATTATTTTCTTCTTTTGACAAAAAGGTGGCGCTATTGTCGATACTTACATTACATCCTAGCATATTTTTTTAATTTAATTTCACCATGTATTTCCTTGATAACTCAATTAATCATAAATCTTTCTTTTAATGTCATCGACTTACTTGAGATTTGGATTTATTATGAGCTTTAATCAATGCGTTATGCATTAATAACAGTATTATGCTTATACGAGTGGCAGTTGATGTGGAGGGGATAATAAATGTGATGGGAAGTGGTGATGTGATGTTATGACAGGTGGAAAATGTTAAGTATGAAAGTGCAAAATGATGTATGGGGAGTGTGAAATGTATGACACGGAAATCTGTAGTTGCAGACTTGCGGACCTACGGACTTGCGAATGTGGATATAAGGAAGGGTAAAGAGGTCTGAATTGGGATCGAAAATATCTTAAGTATTGAAAAAGGTGTTTTTGCAAACCAAAAAGGTGTGGACTTGTGGACCTAGGAATTCAAGGAAAAAGGTTATGGGGAGTATGTAGCTATGCATCCAATTTTGTAAAAAATTGACCAAGTGTTGAGAAATAGAAAAAGAGGTACAATTTGGGGAATGAAAAGTGAAAAGAGGTACAATTTGGAATGAAAAGCGACAAATAAATTTTCGTGAATGTGGGGTTGCAGACCTGCGGACTTGGGAAATCAAGCAAGTTTGATGAATAATATGCAGCTTTGCATCTGCATTTTCAAAAAGTAACTAAGTATAAAAAGGTGAAAGTGAATTAAGAAGTATACAAAGGAAAAAGGTATGAAATGTTAGTAGTGGGAATGCAGACCTACGGCTTGATAGACCTACAGAATCACAAACTTGATACTTGTGATATCCCCGCTCTGCATTGTTTGAAAAATAACCAAGTGTTGGAAAATTTTTGTTATGAGAGGAAATAATCAAAGGGAAATAAACAAGAAAAAGAAAGATAAGGAACATCCTACGTGTGGTTGAATGAAAGCACTAAGTTGATCAATAATATGGATGAACAAGGCATTAGATGATCAATAAATGATATGGTTGTTTCAAATTACAACAGTAAACAAGGTGTACAACAACAATTAATTTTTTGCAAAAACAACAGGAAAAGCACTAAGAAATGTAGCAAACTAGCATGAAAATTAAGCCTTTATCATGTACAATATTTTCCAATTGATAGATGAAATTTCTGAGTGACTTAAGCCACTTTTCCAAGTGTGTATGCAACAAATTAATGTAAATTTTAGTGGTGGTAGCAAACTTTTGTAACAACATCAATAAATAATGTTTGTTTTCCAGAATTAGGGTTACGAAAGTGGCGTTGTCCTCTAAGGCTTATGGAGTCAACATGTACTGTTGGATCATGTTGTCATTGATGCCAATGGTTTGATTACTTGGGATATTGTTGGATCATATGTCATTGATGTAAATGGTTTGGTTTGATTGATGTCATTGGTTGATGCCAAGTAATTGATTTATATGATTCCCTTGATGAGAATGTGTAATTGATTTATATGATTCCCTTGATGAGAATGTTATATGTCCAAGTGGAAACCAATCGATGCAAAGGTAAACAAATGGATGAACTCCAAAGTGGTCCCCTTATGGTGAAAGCCCTCACGGGAAGACGCTTTATGGATTGAGTTATCCTAGAAGAATGGTTGGAGGACCCATGCTCTCATTATTGTCTTATCATAATTGATAAGGTGTACAAATGGATGAACTCCAAAGTGGTCCCCTTATGGTGAAAGCCCTCACGGGAAGACGCTTTATGGATTGAGTTATCCTAGAAGAATGGTTGGAGGACCCATGCTTGTATGAGGAATAATGAGATGAAGATCAAGGAAATTGTTGGTGAAACTATCCTAGATG
>JASDQU010014598.1:32418-54875 GCA_032191745.1 Picea mariana | reverse complement strand
AGGATTATTTAAATAATAAAGTGAAGTGACAAAATCAAAGAAGATTATTTAAATGATAAAGTGAGGTGACAAAGTCAAGGAGGAATATTTAAATGATAAAGTAATGGAGAACTTTCTAATTATGGAAAGTGGTTAACCCTAAAAATGAAGAAAATAGGTTAAGTGACCTAGAAATAGGTTAAGTGTCCTAGAAATGGGTTAAGTGACCTAGAAGATGGAGAGTATAAATAAGAGGCAAGGCTCCCTCATTTTACATCAAACTTGAGCGTATTGAATATCTATAGGTGACTGAGATAACCAAAGGATATCTAAGCCAAATTTCAGAGGGAAGGTGAAGAAAAGAAGGCTGGAATTCAAGGGAGGATAAATTCTTTTGATGATGCTTTCTAAGGTATGTTATTTACAGGTCATCTCACCATTTTATAACGTTTTTTCTAGAATGATTCAGACCGTGAAATTGATAGGACATTGAGGAAACATATCCAAGTGTCTGTGGTAAAGCATTCAGCTTGTGGGTCATTGTATTTTTGGAGTTACACACAATGGAAAATAGGGTTTGTGGCTAGTCCTGAAACTAGTCTAAAACAGGTGTTTTGGGTAAAAACGTCATAAATTCTTCATAACAGATCCAAATTCAGTAAGAAAAAATGTGTTGGTTAGATTAAATTCTATAGTATTATGTGTAACATTTCAGATCTATTCAACAAATATTCTGTGTGGGGCACGCTCTACAAGTTCTCTCTCTAGAATAAGCCAGAATTCAGCAAGGTATGCCATTTTTGTTATAACTCTTTTTATGAGAGGTTCCAACTAGTGACACCTGGAGGAATTGCATAAAACACACTGAAGAACATTGTGTATCAGTTTCAGATCTTTATTAATTACAGGTACATAGTTATGATTAATTCAAGTTAGGGTTGTTGACTAATCCAAAATTAGTCATGTGAGACTAAAGAAAAGTTTGATGAAAATGCTAGTCTCTTGTTGTTAAAGTTAAGGAAGGTTTGTAGGTATGTGATCATATACACCAGGTCTATTACAGAGTTACAAATCAGATCTGGATGATGAAATTGATGAGGGCATTTGGTTGAGGTACATGTCGAGTACATGGTTGAGACAAGTAGTTGATGAGTTGGCACATACATGAGGTGTATAGTTGATGATTTTGGTACATGTTGATGAGTCATAGTTGATGAGTAGTTGATACATGATTGGTACATACTTGGTACATAGTTGGAGGCACTTGTTAGTAGTATTGTTGACACATGTTTTATGGGTGATGTAGCATACTTGTATTATTAGAAGAACATATTGATCTTGGTGATGATTATGAGTTGTTGTGTTATGCTTGGTTGATGCACATCTTTGAGAGTTGTCTTGGTGATTCATCTTGGTGAGTAGATCTGATTTGGTTGATAAGATTGATGAGACAAGTTGTTGTGATAGGTTGTTTGGACAAGTTTTTGTGATAGGTTATTTGTACAGGTTTGGTGCATGGTTGATGAATTTGTTCATGGTACAGGTTGAGGTACAGGTTGGTGCATGGTTGATGCACTTGTTAATGGTACAGGTTGATTATAGGTTGTTTGGTACAGGTTGGTGCATGGTTGATGCACTTGTTTATGGTACAGGTTGATTACAGGTTGAGGTACAGGTTGATGCATGGTTGATGCATGGTTCAGGTTATTGGTACAGGTTATTTGGTGCAGGTTGATTAGTACAAGTTTACGGCAGTATATCTCACAGTGATAGTGTGACAGTGGTTCCATCATTCTACTTATACGTCAGGTTGGTTGGACGAGGCAAGGACATGTATTTATAGCCACCTTTTGGTTGTAGTCGGAGAACATAGGGGGTTGTAGTCTCCTTCTGGTTGTAGCCATAAAATTGGGGAGTTGGAGCTTTCCTCATGTTGTAGCCTAAGAAACTAGGGGGTTGGAGCCTCCTTCCAGTTGCAGCTGGAAAACAAAGGAAGTTGGTGCTTCCAATGAATGTAATTCTTCAAGACATATAAGAAAAAGCATTATGTGGTTTTCTCCTACTTTGGGTTTCCACATAAAACACTGGTGTACTATGTATGATTGTTCATTTGTTCATTGCTTATTTACTCTGAAGTTATTGGATGATAATGATACATTGATATAACACTTGGATTATATGGTTAAAAAGGATTAAATTGCTCCATTACTGATTCAGCCCCCCAAACTAGCATGAAAATTAAGCCTTTATCATGTACAATATTTTCCAATTGATAGATGAAATTTTTGAGTGACTTAAGCCACTTTTCCAAGTGTGTATGCAACAAATTAATGTAAATTTTAGTGGTGGTAACAACAGCCATAAATAATGTTTGTTTTCTAGAATTAGGGTTAGGAAAGTGTCGTTGTCCTCTAAGGCTTATGGATTCAACATGTACAACCTTGAGGATTGAACTAAATGAAATGAGAAGGATTAGGTATAAACCCTAAGGTGTGAACACTATTGGGCCTTAGGACTAGACCTTGAAGAAAATGGTTCCTAGGGTGCAAGCACTCTTGGGCCCTATGTGTTGTTTCCTTCTTATTTAATTTAGGTAAAGGATCAAATACTAAGGTTAAAACTCTAAAGTGAAAGCACTTTTGGGCCTTAGGTTCTTAACCCTAGAAAAGAATGTTTTCATAAAACCTGGAAAATAAAACTTTGTGAAGCAGAGAATCACTTATGTCTCCTTCCTGGGGTTTCAATGAGATAAAGAAACGTGCAACAAGATAGTAATTATTACCTTAATCATTAGCAAAAGATATAAAATTGCACAAATTACTTCTCCAAGTTGCTAGACCATCCAAAACCCTAGTTGTAGAAATAAACCATCCAAGAGAGCAAGCACATCCACAAAAATCCTTCTCCAAAGTAGCACATGAGTTCAAAAGACCAAGAGAGAGAAAATAGTGAACTTTTTAGAGTTTCACTCCCACAAGTGTGAGAGAAAATGATGATGATAAATAGAGGTAGCGCTAGCTTTATTTATAAGGAAAACCAGTGCTCCAAAACTCACCAATATGAAAAGTCATGTTTTTTTAGTGGGGTCGACACCTCATATTTGCCTTTACAAATGATAAATATGCTAAAATAATACAAAAATGGCCACTTGTGTGGTGACGTCATGCCCTTGATGGGATAAGAGGGCCTCTCTAAGGCCATGTGTCATCTTCCAAGGTGAAATGGTGGTGCAAGGATGATACTTCCATCTCAAAATCATCAATGGAATCCAAGTGGTAGCAAAACCCACCATCATCCATCAAACCATAGCATGATGTCATTGCCTAAAATCCCAGTGTCAAAGGTGCAAGGGGTGGAGTTTGAAGAGGAGAGGGTTTTGTATCATCTTCAGGTGTCCTCCAATCATCTCCATGTGCAACGTCCTCCATCTAGTGCAATATAGCCTCTGGGGTGTAGAGCCCAGGGTGTGGCATTTCTACCCAACTATGTGCCACCATGACCAAATCTATCAAAATCAATCCCATTTGTCCATCGTTAAAGGTCCTGAAGATGTGAGATCCTATGTCTGAATGTGTCAAGTCACTAGGTGACTCACTACTCTGCATCACACGTGTCAAATCATGCAATAAGGTCATAATACCCTAGGTAAAATCCCAGGGTATCCTTCAAAGAACCATGACATGGCCATCCAAATCAAGACAGAATATAAAATCAAGTAAACCAATGTTCATCAGATATATTAGTCCCTAATTCATGCAAAGTAAGTTGTTACTTAAGATATAAGCCACATGAATAATTCACTTCAGTATCCCCTTCAAGTATCACACTGGCTTAGGACTTTACTTGAGTTGGAAAGTTTGAATATGGGAGGGACTTCCTCAAACCATATTAGGTGTTCCAACCAAGACAATGAAAGAAAAGACCCAGGTAGAGGGATAGGTCCCGAGGGAAACAATGAAATAAAAGACTCTTCAAGAGTAAGTGTTATAGTGGTACATGTTGGGCTTACTTCATGGATTATGGTGTCATTTTATAAATTTATATGAGCACCTTTGTGGAGGGAGTGATTGTTGCTTGAGGTACCATTTTCTCAATGCTTTTTGCATTCCAAGCCCCTTCTCTTTCCTTTTGATACCCATTTATTATTTTGCAAGTCCCCTTTATAGGTTTCAAGACTTATTCTTTTATTTTTTACTGGGACAAAGTCTTGTTATAGATGTGCATTCATTGCATCAAGAAAAGGGGCAATTACCATTAGTGGGGGTAGATCCCAAGGTGGAATTTGGATTTTATATGTGGTCATTGTCATTTTTTATAGAAGTTGCATCAACGTCTGGGCCTTCAACCCTCTTCTTCTTGTGAGAGAATGAACCATGACCCATTATCAAATTTTAGTACATTGTGATAGGCTCCAGTAGGGAAAGTGTTAAGTATGGTGGGGAAGGGAACATTACCTTTATGAGGGCCCCTAGTAGTACCCCTTTTCCTTGGGAAATGACAACACGGGATTAGGGAACAGAAGTTGGAAACCAAGGTGAAATAAGGAAACAAACAAAACTTCAAGAACCAGTAATTCATTATCCAACTTCAACCAATGATCCTCATCCACATACCTAATAAACTAAGAAGAACACTTCGCATGAAAGAAGGAATAACATACCTCATGGTGACATTAGCTTACCATCTCCCATAAACTTGAGTTGTATGGATGTGATGAGCTTGGCCGATCTATATCTGTAAAAGGAAATCTAAGGGGGGGGTTTGAGCTTCTATTTGTGGACATGTTGATCATCATAATGGTTGGGATCATCGTCTCCATTGTGGTACATGAGGCATGATCTCCTCTAGTTACCCCTAGGCATGGGGGGGGTAATAGGAAGTCTATCTCCAATAAGTTCCATGTGATAGCGACCTACCAGGTCTTCTCATAGTATGACAGCTTCAAATGAATTGCTTCTCATGAAACCCACAATGGGGTGTCCAAGGATCTATATATGATATCTGTTTATCTCGTTTCATTGCACCAGTCCTCAAACACCTAATCCAATGTGCTAAACCCTTTCTTTATCTATGCGACCGGTGGCTGTGATCATAGCTTAACCAATCAAGCACTTGAATTCCATGTCGTAGATCTTCCTTTCTAAATTGTGATCAAAGGTTGAGGCAATCATCAACCGAAGGGATGATCTGATGGCTTTGTTTTAATCATTCGGTGAGATAAATGACCCACACTACTCTAACACGGTAGTGTGTTAATACTTTGTCACAACACGCACAAATTTGGGACTAACACATCGTCAATTCAACAGACGACCCAGATCAATAACATGCTTCCTCCTGAAAATTAAATCTCGTGCAACTCCAATTTGTGCTTTTCTCCTCTATTGTTGACCATGACTTTAGATCGATGATCTGATCTCCTCGTCATGCAACTTTAGTTCATATTGAATCAATGGTTAGGAATTAATGAGGGTTAGAATTGAATGGTTGAGGTTGTTCCATGGTGTTACAACTACATCCAACAATTCTCACTCACTTGGCTCCCAATATGATGGTCCAAAACTCTTCCCATCCAACATTCCTCCTCTGCATTGACCCATGATCTAACGGTCTAGATTCTTCATAATTTTAAAAAATGGATCAACACTTCCTCTGCACTACTCTGATCCAACATTCGATATAGCTCTGATATATATCTAACGACTATGAATGTATTAGGATCCAACAAATTCCATTACCATGATATGGCAGCTATCATTCACTCATGGAATGATCTGATGGCTCCTGGATCTTTCTGAACTCATACTCAAATCTATCGTGATGGTTACCCACCTACAAGAGAAATAGGAACATCGATCCTCTAGAGTGATCGATGATCATTATATTTTCATAAAAATGATCTGATCAGAGACCACCTTCTCCACACAGAATTCCTTCCCTTAGAAATCAACCATTAACTTGCAACAAACCCTAAGGTCTGCAATTCAACCATTACACTGATCTACAGGGGTTTCCAATACCTATTTCCATAAAGACATAATATTCAAGATGACAGAGATTCTCAACATACATAATGAATAGAAACTTCCTCAATGATACTCGAAACAGAGTATTCCTTTCCTTAATCATACATACATTGTACATAGGGATTACATAAGGATCTTCAATGCCTTCTCTTACCTAGATCACAACCAATAGGTCTCTCTTATGTTTCTCTGGCCTAAGTCACATTTTTTTTTCCACACTCTCTTCCTGGCCTAATTTCCATTCGATTGGCCACCTCTATTTGGCCTAATCTACATTCGTTTGGCCACACCCTATGCCTTAGAGGCTTACAATTATTTATACAAAAAGAATCATGAACTAGAATTAGTTCAGATCCAAAATAATCTCAACAATACTCCTAATCAACCTCCTAGGATATCTAGATCCAAAAATCACTCAAGATAATCCACAATATCCTCTAACCCTCTAGAGATTTGTCCTTCTCAAAAGCAGACCAGATTTCATTTAGCCTCACTTAAGCCATTTGCAATCAAAGTAGAGGATTTAATTTTCAACAACCCAAATCTTAGGATTTCTCTCATCCTCCTAAGATCTCTCTAATTTATCAATCCCTCCCATTTTCTCATACATTCGAGAACATTTTCAATAAAAACCTCACTTTCATTATCAAACCCTTATCCTATGTCTCTCTTCTAGAAATCATAAAACATAGCAAAATACAATACAACAAACATGAGGGAATGAACTCCCTTAGTGAAATGAATACCCCTTAGGTCTTGTCAAAATATTGATTTGATGGGGTTAAGATGATTCTCTTGCATCAAACTCCCAAGGTACGAAAATGTTCATGATCTCCTGATCATGAGTTCCTACTATTGATGTCCTCCTGGATCCCACACTTTATATTGCAACGTGATTGCCTTGTTGTCATGTTGCATCATTGTTGTCTACAATTATCTATTTTCTCTACTGATGTAGATATCCTTTTCTCCTTCATGTCTTCTATGAGACATCTTCACCATTAGCCTCCTCAATTATTTAATCTCAATGTCCAACTTGTCCTTGTGTTGGTACATACTATGCAATTTGTTGTTGCTCTCCTTTTGAACTTTTCTTTTGTTTTTGCTCTCATGTGGTCGATGCATCTCCTTTCCTTTTTCAGTATTCTTGCTCTCCTCTTCATCTATGCTCCTTTTGATTGACACTTTCATTTTCTCCTCAAAATAAATTTGAGTTGATTCTGCCCTTTTTATGCAGTCTTCCTCACTTGCATTCTTAGCCAACCATTCCTCCAAAAATTTCATCTCTTCCTCAAAATTTATCAACTCTGAATGAAATCTTCCTTCATCTTTGAGAAATAGTTTACATTCTATTTCCTTGATTTCACCTTCATGTTCATCACTTTTTGTACCTACATTCTTCAAATTAAATTGAAACTTAAAATTTACCTTTGTCCCCTTGGATGTTAAAAATACTTCTTCTTCATTATTAGGCACGTGTGAACATGTATTTTCTTTGGTTGTAATTTCCTCTTTCTCAAAATTGGATTCCATCAAAAATCTTTCTAGCAACTCAATTTCTTCATTCCACTTTGCAAACATTGCATTTGAATACCTCTCTTCATCTTCCTTTTGGCTATCTCCATGAGCCAACTCTTTTCCATCTGCAACAACAAATTCTTGCAGTTGTCCTTCAATTTCTTTGACAAAATGTGCATGGATCTCTTCTTGGTTGTATTCATGAGACACTCTTGCCTCATCCTCCATCAGAATGTAATTGTGATCCCATCTTCTTGAAAAAATATTATACATATATTTTTCTTCCTTCTTTCCCTTGGCAGCTTCAAGTGAATCATCACCTATTAATCCTGCAATCACACACAAATTGTCAGTTAAAAAAAACAAGACTTACTAGACTTCTTTGCTTCCTCTGTTAGCACATCCACATGTTGATCTGAATTCTCCAAAGAGTTCATAGTTCCTACAAGTCTCTCACTCTCTAAGAAATATGTGAGACTCTTAACAGGTATCGTCTCAACATCATCCTCTCCAAGGATGTAGAGCCCCCCTTTACTCAGGGATTCATGGTTATACCAATAAACTGTTAATCAAATAAATATGTTAATCAAATAAAATACTAATTCTTTTGACTGTTGCATAAATGAATTTAAAATATAATAAAAAAAAATTCATCAACTCAATTATTAATTGACTTAAATTAAACTAAATTAATCATAATAATTAAAAGTAATTAACGTGGTGTTACATACACCCACCCTTCAAGAAACTTTGTCCCGAATTTATAGTAACTTATAATAAAAGGATAGAAATACCATGATTCATACATCTCAATCAAATACTCACATCATCAACTTAAACATTCATAAATACTAGTATACATGTGCAATGCATGTATGTGTAGCTAGCACATACATGACTTGCACGTGTACTAATGACAATAATTATCACATCTAATGCAATTCACGTATGCTTCCAATCCAGTCAACAATGTTATTCATTTCATAAAGAATATTAAACCAATTAAAATACTTGTTGAATCCTTCCAATATAATAATTTAACACAAGCGACATTCACTTAGATAATTGTAGTTTAGCTAAGCAAAAAACAATTAAAAGGAAATCAAGCAGTTCTGCTATAAGATTAAAACTTGACACACTATCAACTAATTCTAATCATCCTTCCTCCCTAACCTACTTCCATCTTCCATACATATCCTTCCTCTATTGGACTATCCTGTAACATCAACTATATTGATTTAACTCCAGATAGAACCCATAAGTGGAAGTGTTGACTACCTTGACCAAGCTTCCCCAACAGGTAACTAGAAGTCATCATCACACATCTAGGGTATAGTGATCTAACATTATCCTCCCATGACTCCAAGTTTTATAGGATACACGATGGGAAATTCCTCCACCCCTCCTGATATAACTAGGGTCAACACCCTATCATGGACTATACAGTGGAACTGTGTTGCTGGGATTTTGTCATAGTATATTCAGTTTCAAGTAGGTTCGCTACCTGAAAAACCTGCACTTTCCCACACATCATATCAATTCATTTGAACCAACATAATTTCACATACTAAGATTCATACCTTACTAGTTCTCGGTTGAGGTTCACGACATCAACCCTTTGTTATCATTATCCTTTGGCTATTTCATAGCCCATTAAACTGCATATTAGTTATAACACAAACCCATACATATCCATACATTATTATCATATAAATTCATTTAACCATATCATTATTTTTGTATCCACGTACCAACAACTTTAAATGTCAAAATTTTCAAGCTAGGAATAGGTTGCATAATATCCATCATAATTCAAATAATGATAAACATTCATAGAATTGACATTCACATAGGTATATATGTCTAACATTTTAAGTGTATCGTTAATAGTTTCATAGTTAATAAGTAATCCTATCTATCTACGATTAGGCCATAAGTAATCCTAGCTATCTAAGTCAAAATGTGGCATTACATACACCCAATCTTCGAGAAACATATTCCTGAGGTGGTCAAAAAAGTGAGGGATGATCTCATCGTAAGGTCTCTACATCCTCCCAAGTAGCATATCCTGGGATATACTTGTCCCATTGGACCTTAACTTGGTCTACCAAATGATTTATGAGTTTTCGAACCCTATGTTCCAATATGCATAATGGTTCGACCATGATGGTTCCCGCATCTGAGACCTGCAGTTCCTTCCAATTCAGTTTTTGAGATTCGTCAACAACATAATGATGTAGAACAGATACATTCAAAACATTATGAGTTTTATGTAAGTGGGATGGAAGTACAAGGCAATAGGAGATGGGTCCAATCCTCTCTTGGATTTTAAACGGTCCTATAAATTGAGGCGACAACTTTGTCCCTTTCCCAAAACAAATGGTACTCTTATTAGGCCTTAAACAAATGAAAATATGATCTCCAACTTTATAACTTCGATCAGTCCATTGTGCATCAACATAACTTTTTTGTCTATCATGTGCTTCCTTTAATCGTTGTCTAATCTGAATCACATGTTCCTCCATCTCTTGAATCAATTCTAGCCCTACTTTCACTCAGTCTTCTAACCTTTCCCAACTCAACAGTGTCTTGCATGGCCATCCATACAGAGCTTCATAGGGAGGCATTCCAATTGAGTTGTGAAAACCGTTATTGTAGGCAAACTCTACCAAAGTTAGGTACTTCTCCCAATGGGTTTGATTATCCATAACATACATCCTAATAATGTCTTTCATAACCTGATTTACTCTCTCAATTTTCCCATCTATTTTGGGATGATATATTGTGCTCAAGTTCAACTGAGTCCCCAACGTTCACTGGAAACTTGTCCAAAACCTAGAGGTAAACTAAGAGTCTCTATCTAAAATGATCTTTTTGGGTAACCCATGTAGACAGATGACTTCACTTATAAAAACATGGGCCACATTAGTGGCATCCTAAGTGTCTCTAACTGGAATAAAATGAGCACTCTTGGTCAATTTATCAACTATAACAAGAATGGCACTATGCCTCAATGATGTGAGTGGAAATCCCACAACGAAATCCATAGAAATGACTTCCCACTTGGAAATAGGAACATCATGCGGTTTTAGGAGACCTATCGGGTGGTGATGATTAGTTTCACTTGTTGATGCTCAAGGAAATTGGTGACGAAATGGAATACATCATGCTTCATGCCTAACAAGAAGAAAAGATTCTTCATATTTGCGTACATTTTCTTCACACCCAGATGCACACAGTAAAGTGCTCTATGGGATTCCTTGAGTATTATGCTTCAAATATCCCCACCCCCGGGGATGTACATCCTTCCCTGATATCTTAACAATCTATTTGCTTCAAGGATATATCCTTCATACCTTGGTTCTAATTGTCTCCCACTCTGAAGGGCTAAAGTATCCTTTAAATACCAACTATCTCCAAAAAGTGTCCCCAACACTCGCTCCCTCATATTAACCTTTAAGAGCACCATGGAGAAGACACATGGTCTCCTGCTTAGGGCATCCGTGACCAAATTCTCCTTTCCCTTTATGTACAAAATTCCAAAATCATACTCACTCATAAACTCACTCCATTACCTCTGCTTGGCATTGATATCCCTTTGAATGAAGACATTATTTAATATTTCATGGTTTGTTTTGAGCTCAAATCTTCTCCCCACTAGATAATGCCTCCAAATCTTCAGATCTAGCATTACACCTTCCAAATATAAATCATGAGTAGCATAAATCTCCTCATATTGCTTCAAATTTCTTGATGCATACACTATCACTCCCTTGTCTTGCATTAGCACGACCCCCAATCCTTGCTTCGAGGCATCTGTGTAGACCATGAAGTCCTTCTCCATATCTGGCACTCGTAGAATTGGCGCATTGGTTAATAACCTCTTAATATCGATGAATGCAGTATCGCATTCATCTGTCCATTCATACCTATCCCCATTGCATTGCAAGGTGGTGATGGGTTTCATTATCTTAGAGAACCCTTCTACAAACCTTCGATAATAACCATCTAGCCCCATGAAGCTTCTCACCTCATGAGAATTTCTTGGCACTGGCCAATCCATTATGGCCTTCACCTTTTCTGGGTCCACAGAAATCCCTTCACCCGAAATGATATGACCTAAATAGTGAATCTCTTTCTAGAAGAAAGAACACTTTGAAAACGTGTCATACAACTTGTTCTCCCTAAGGCATGAAAACACCACTCATAAGTGTTCCTCATGTTATCTTTCGTTCTTGGAATATATGAGGATATCATCAAAAAAGACTTGTACAAAGCGATCTAGGTACTTTCGGAATACACCATCATTGAGGCTCATGAACACTGTTGGTGCATTGGTCAAACCAAAAGGCACTACAATGAACTTGTAATTCCCAAACCGAGTTCAAAAAGCGGTTTTAGGAATATCGCCTTCCTTAATCCTTAACTAGTGATACCCTGATCATAGATCATTTTTTGAGAAAATCGTTGCTCCTTTTATCAGATGAAAGAGATCATCTACCTGTGGTATTAGGTACCTATTCTTCATTGTAGCACGGTTCAAGTCCCTATAATCTATGCACATTCGTAAGGAACCATCCTTCTTCTTGAAAACAATTACTGGTGCACCCCAAGGTGAAACCTTGGGCCTTATCAAGCCTAATTCAAGTAGTTCTTTCAACTGCATCTGTAACTCACAAAGTTTTGTCCCCGTCATCCTATACAGTGTCTTTGAAATTGGCTCTACACCAAGTTTTAGCTCAATGGTAAAATCAAGATCCCTCTCAGGAGGTAACCCTGGAAACTCTTTTGGAAAAACATCCTTAAATTATGACAAAATTGAATATTGATCTATAGAGGGTCCTTTCCCTTCATTGACTGCTTCCACTACATATAATCGGCAACCTTTCCTCATGCAACATTTAACCTTCATTGTTGAGATAAAATGTAGAGACAGTTTCCTCTGTATACCATGGATCTCTACTGACCTTCCTTAATCATCAACACAAAGAACCCTCTTCAAGAAACAATCTACCATAGCTCCATGGGACTCTAACCAGTCCATCCCAATGATTAGTTCATACTTCCCTAGAGCAGTGACATACACCTTCAAGCTAGTAGTACACACTTCCAGGGCTACTATACAATTATCGATGCTATGTCATACCGCTTGTTTCTCCCCCAAAGCCATCTCGACTTGTTTAAAGTCAACGTGCTCGTAGGCTGCCAACCTACACTTTTCTAATGCACAAGGTGAAATGAAACTATTTGTAGCACCAGAATCAAATAAAATTTTAACACTGACATGATTTAGCATACCCGACGACTCTACCACTTTGGATTGATGTTCTTCCTGGCAATTATTAATCGTTTCTTAAATCTAGTGGCTACTAATCGCTCTTCCCATTTGGGTCTTTCCTTCTCTATGCACAAAGCCTAATTGTGACTCTAGATAGTCACACAGGTAATGGGGTCCTCCACACCCCCAACAAGTAACACAAGATGGAACTTGCACATTGCCCTGTGAAGGCCTCTGAAATGAGTTCCTTCCCCTAGAGCCCCTGCCCCTACTAGCTACTCCTTGATAAGGTCGTGGACCTTCTTGCATTGTGGGTGATGAGTGGTATGATGTACTTGATTCCATTGAAATACCTAATGCAACTGTTCTAGGTGCGGCTCTATTCCCATAAGGAGGTGACATGTAGCTTCCTCCCCGAGAGAAGGTCCTAGGGGCCTTCCCCACGAATCCAGGCTGTTGTGGAATAGTTTATCTCATTCCTCCATTTAAAATCATATGATCTTCTTCGTAATGATCAATTTCAACTGCTTCAGCCACTAACGATGATTTCCAAATATGTACCACTGATGGGTGTTCTATATGCACTAAAAACAAACTAAACACCCTCAATTAAATTGTCAACCCGGGGTAAGTAAACTTAGAGTTGTAGCAAAATATATGCCAAGGTAGAAGGATTGGAGGTAGTATAGTCTAATCAAGGAAGTGGCTATCTAAAGGCTAATCTATTCAAGAAAAAACTACTAATTAACAAAACCTACTAAAGAAACTTAAACTAGGTAACCTAAGTAACCTTTGGACCAAGGATCGATGGATAATTCTAGGAAAGCAAATTAAAACCCTACTTAAAGAAAACTAGTTCAATCATAACAATAAGCAAAATCAAACTATCTAAGCATAGCAACAACAAACTACTTTAACTAGTCTACTTAAATTCAATAAACAACTATCCTATGAAAGCAAGTAAATAAACAAGCAACTATACTATCAAAGCAAGAATAGACAAGTAAGAAATTAACCCATTAAAGCAAGTAAACAACTAACTAACCTAGGATAACTTCTACAACAAGTAAACTAATTAATACTACTCAATAAGCAACTAGCTAAGCTAAGAGACAAGTGAACTATATTCTTAATACAACTATTTCTAATTCATAAAAGGAAATCTACTTAATTGAAAGCAAGAAGATTTAACAACTAATCTCTCACCTTATGATAAGCAAAACTACTCTTTAACCTACCGAAGCAAAAGCAAAAGACTATCTATCCTACAATAGCAAGAAAACTATCTATCCTACAACAGCAAGAAAACTATCTATCCTACAACAACAAGAAAACTATCTTCTAGTTTATGAAAGTAAGGAAACTATTTTCTAAAGCAAGAAAACTCAAACATAGTGTTGATGGTTGTGTGAGTGTCTCCGGTGTCTTATAATATCACGATGGCACTTAACAATGAAAGATAATTCAAGAGGGATAAACTCGATATTGACTTCAATAGCAAAGTGAAAAGTGTGAATTAGACAATCTACTGAGAACTTAGCCATTACGGAAAACAATCACCAATTATCCTGCATATCCATGTGATTATGTAATCATGCATTAATCATCAACAGTTATAAAGAGAATATGCTATGAAATTCAATTGCATTCTATGCTACGTAAGAAAACTCATAACTAAATTCAATCATTAACTACAAATTGAAATTGTAACCTAAATCTAAGAAAGGAATTGCATGAAGTAAACTAAATTAGTTCTATCTTAACAATTCAAATTGCAAAAAGAGAAATGCTTATAAACATAAATTAAACACTATTCTAACATATAACAAGTAAACTAATGAGAAAATTAATTAACAACTAGTTAAGAAAAATCTAAAGAACAATTGAATAGGCAATTTACAAATGAAAACTAGAACTAATACTATCCATCCATCGAAGCCTTGTTAAAGAAAACATAAATTAAAATTATGTTCTAAAACTCTGTTTCAACTCTATTTGAACTTGATTTTAAAAGCATAAAGAAAATATAATCTAATATTTAATCACACACGGGGTTAGTGTATAAGTTTGCAAACTTGTTCCTACTAACTACAAATTCAATGCCTATTAACGGAATCCTTCATACTAACCTGCAAAAGGAAACTAATAAATTAAACTATAACCGCAAATTATATAACAAAGAAATAAAATAGCAATTCTTGTACAGGAAATAAAATAAAAGACATCTAAGCTATGTAATTCATAAACAAACTCATAGAATAGTTACCAGACTGTTGGTGGGCCCCCCAACAAGTCATGGTCACTTCTCAAATGCACACCATGAACTCAGCAAAGCAATTCCACCATTAAAACTCAAAAATGCAGTCTTACACAATTCTGGAAAAATGAAAATGGCAGAACAGAACTAAAATCGTATTTTTCTCTAACACATTACTTCCTGAACTTCTTAACTATTGTATGACCACCACGGTGGTATTTATAATATTTACAGACTAAGAGGTCGACCATTGGAGGGTCGAACCACTTCTAAAAACAGTAAATTACATTAATGATGCCCTAACTGCCGAAATGGAGCGAGCCAATAATCGCCCAACTTAACAACCCAAACTGAGTTGTCAAGAGTTCAGTAGCTAGAGGGGGAAAGCACGAGTAAAACCCATGTTCCTGATTCACCCATCACTGACCACCAATACCATAACCGTCAAATTACCCATTGTTTTTGTGTAGGACAGAGTGTTGGACCGGGTACCGGATTGAGTACTGGATGGAGTACCAGACTAAGTGCCAAAAGCAAAAACATGCTGCGATTTTTCCCTGTGACACCAAAAAATGTGAATTAGATCCCTGGAAACATAAAAACATACTGAATTATAATCAATATCATCATAAAACATGAATTATGCATACTTGGTGTGTATCATAGCATTTCGACACAAAATCTCTTCAAAAACTTCTCCAAAACATGAAAACACATATATACATTCGGCAAAAGTATCTAATAAATGTCATAAAACTGATCATATCTTGGGCCCAACATTACCCCCATACTTACGATTTTGCAGGTCCCACTGCAAACAAAAATAAATTTCCCCTTGTGACTAAGCTTGCTGAGGAGGATTAGCTTTAGAAGCTTCTCCTTCTTGTTGTGAAGACTTTTCCTTATGATTCTTTTGTTGCTTCAATTGTTCTCTGAGGCTGCAGTTGGATTTGGTCATCTCATCAACCAACCGTTGAAGGGAGTTTACCTTTTCTTGGAGGATTGCATTCTCATGATGAAGGTGTGTGTCTATTGTATTCCTTTCTTCCAACTATTGGAGAAACTGATAATTCTCTTTTTGTAGCTTCTCAATGGCTGGAGAAGAATCAGTGATCTCGGAGGAAGGCTTAGATCCTTTGAGAGATATGGACAATCTATCATTATTAGGATCTAGAGTAGGCATGGGTCAAGTAGGAGTAATAGGGGATTAATAAGGAGAGGTAGGTTCTGATTTTGTCTTTCTTTGTGGCTCTAGTCCATCCGCAGAAACTTCCCTAAGTCTCTTGTGAGGGCTCTCAAGATCGGAGGACACTTGGATAGGGTCTGAAGCAGGCAGGGGTTTTGCGTAAGGTTTTTCTCTTGTGCTTCGGGTACTCTTTCAAAAGGGTCCTTTACCAAATCGATTGGCTCCCCTCCTATTTGTGGGAACTATGGGAAAGTCTTGTTGAATCACTTCTTGGATATTTTTAGGTGTGGGATCAAGAGATATTGAAGGCATTGGGGGGTTAACAATAGGCTTCTTTTGATATTTACTCTTGGTCTTTTTACCTGATGAGGATGCAGGGGTTTTAACAAGCTTCTTCTATTGTTCCAGTAAAGAAATGGTTTTGCAGGAGAATTTGGAGTCTTTGGAGAGCGGGGCTTGGATGGAGAGATAGACCTTAGGCCAAGTGGCTTTTTGCCAGTCTTAATTTTCAAGTGAGGGTTTGCAAATTGATAGATAAATGCATCCCAAGTTTTCCCCTGTTTCTCTAATTCGGCCAAAACAAGGAGTTTGATTAATCCATGGTGAAAGAGGCTATTGTGGGGATTAGTTACATTCTTCCTCATTTGAGAGGACATGTTTTCCAAGCTCTTTAGAAAGTATAAGGGAAAATTCAAAGGTTTGTTGAACTGAAAATGAGCTAGCAATCTGAAATGACAGGCTTTGAAAGTGGAATATCTACCTTCGCATGTGATCAACCTGGTGATGAAAATGAGAGGGTTGATCAATTCCTCTTTTATCCATTTCTTGGAATATCCTTTTTTCTCCTGAGATGTTTTGGAATTCAGGCTTAAAAACCCTGTTATAACTTGAGCGCAACAGCTAGTGATTCTTGAACCATCTGTCTCCCATTATTGGAAGCTTCGTGGCTGCATCAATGGACTCTTTTGAGACCCCAAAGGTAAGATACCCCATGCGCGTTTTCTTCTCATCGAAACTGAGGGAAAATTGCATGGAGATGCCATCATCGTGACCCTACAAGTTAGATAAAATTGGCCCCTAACCTGTGCGCAAAAATACCTCTCTGCATTGTGAAAATTCAAGAATGGAAAAAAGATCTGCATAGGAAGAGGGTTCATACCTCTTGGGCATTGTGATGAGGTGAAGAGATGGATAGAGGCGAAATTCACCAAGAGAGGGTGTGATTGGGCCAAGGGATGGCACGAATTGAGCACGGGTCGAGAACAATTCAAACAGGGGAACGAATGATAGAGGTTGAGCGCGATTTTCTAACACGGGGCAAGGCAAATAGAAAGGGTGAATTGGGATAATAGGTTACCCAACCCGTATTTGAATGCACCTATGGTGGAATTGTTTGCACACATGTGCGCACAAGTTTCCATGTGTGGGAAATTTCGAATTCAAAGGCACATTTTTTGGGGAAAATGATGTGCAGTTAGATCAATGTCCAAGTCTTTTGACTTGGACATTCGATCATGAACATTTCTAAAGTTTGCATCCTCACTCTTAATTGCCTGCAACCAATTCAATTAAATGTCATTGATTCCTAGTTCCCTG
Organism: Picea mariana; assembly: GCA_032191745.1. Classification (NCBI taxonomy): domain Eukaryota; kingdom Viridiplantae; phylum Streptophyta; class Pinopsida; order Pinales; family Pinaceae; genus Picea; species Picea mariana. The sequence goes on along the minus strand of JASDQU010014598.1, from coordinate 37,035 downwards.
GAATTGTGGACAGTTATTGATGTGTAATTCATTTGGCACTTCATTTGACACCTCATAAGGTACTTCATACGGCACCTCATACGACACTTCATACGGCACCTCTATGTTAAATACATTTTTACCTCCTGTAATGGATAGTCTGTAATATTTACATGTTTTTGACAATCACAGTTGTTAAGAGCAGAGGCAGAATTCTCCATTGTTGTTGATTTTTCCACCATGCTCAATGAATTATCTTGCATAGGGAATGTAATGTCAAAAACCTACAATGTATAGCTTGTAACAAAAAATAAACCGATAGAGTGGTCTATTAAGTATATGTTCAGCAATTTATAGCACATAGGAGTTTGGCACTTCAAAAAATACAATGACCATTGATGTAATAACCTGTATCATGAAAATAATACAAAAATTCTTACAAAGATTTATTTTTCTGGGCAATGATCATTTTTCAACTCATGAACCCCTCCCCCACACTTAAGTAGTGTGACACCTCACAATCAAAAGTATAGGAAACTAGTTAGTTATCCCAATAGCCGAAGATTTATAGTATGCCAAGTGTAAAGATAAATTTCACAGATTGGTCTAATGAGACGGTTAGAAGATGGCCCCACCTATAGGATAAGAGATCCTATATATAGATAAGAAGAGGTAGGAAAGAGAGTTTCAAGATAGTCTTAGATTTAGTTCCCAATGGCAAGTCTATGGAGTTCATTAACCTTAGTTTAACCATACATACTTCATGTCATCTTTGTCTGCAAATAATGCCTTACATCGGGACAAGTTTAAATTTATTATTATTTATTTATTTTGTCAGATTACCATCCTCTCTAGGTAGAATGCCCCGTTGCCAGCAAGCATGTTCAGTACTCCGGCGGGTTTACCTAGTCATACCACAGGCCGGTACCCACTGCCAGCAGACCTGTTCATTATTCCGGCAGGTTAGCCTCTTACACCCTCAGAGACTGGCCCTCCATCTTTTAAGATTTTAGTATAAGATTTATTTATGCAAGAAAATGGGGGGACAACTATGAAAACAACTTTTTCTTCTTTTTTCAATTGGGATGGTATTTATGTTAGAGGATGACTTTCCATTATATTACTTAGTGATTGTCCCGATGTAAGAGGTACTTAAGCAGACGTGGCCTATCTAAAGATATGATATAATCAAGTTATTTAGTGTGTAGTGGATGGTACCATTGAGAAAGAACAAAAAGGTATCTCTAGGCTCAACTCACTTCTTCTTTTGTAGTTATTGTGATGTTTCCATGACTAACTGCTAATTAGACCTCCTTGTTACTCTTTAATAAACACACTTTACTCACTTACTCAGGTTTCTTGGAAAAAACTGTACGAGAGACCTCTAAGCTTGATGGTTATAGTATCACTTCCTTATACAATGGTGAAGAGTTTCAAGAGCAACTGCTTTGGAATGCCTTAAGAAAATGATTTTTTTTGCAAAAATATGGCTAATTACAGTAAGTCAATATTCATTTGATGCTTAGCAGACAATGAAATTCAAGTGTAACAATGTTTTGAAGAAAAATCCTTCTTTTATATTTCCTTGAAACTGTCTACCCCTGGTGAAACAAATACTTACAAAAATCCTCTAGAATTGCCTTATTAACAAAATTCAAAAACTATTTACATATGTACAGTAGAAAATTCAGAAAACTTTTCAAGAACAAGGGGGGACTTTCCCATCTACTAGGGCCAATGCCTTGTCAATTGACATGACCTGTAGAAAATCCTCTTTGGAAATGGGCTTATGATAAAATTTAAGTCGATGTCCATTTACTACAAAGGAGACTTGTCCATCGTCAATTGTTTTAATTTTTACAGCTCCATTGTCATATACAATGTCTACCTCATAAGGGCCCAACCACTGGGTGGTGAGTTTTCCTTGGAAGGTTTTGAATCGGGAGTCAAACAACAGAGCCCAATCACTAGGTTGGAAGTGTTTCTTCTTAATAAACTTGTCATGCCACTTTCTCTTCTGGTTTTGGACTAATATTGTTCGTTGGATGGCATCTTGCCTGATCTCATCCAACTCATTCAATTGTAGGGCTTGTTTCTTCTGAGCCTCATCTAAGTTTAATCCCAATTCTGTGGCAATACGGAAGGTCCTTACTTGGAATTCTATTGGTAGAAGTACTTGTTTCCTGTACACTAGCTCATAAGGGGTATGCCCAGTGGTATTTCTCCAGGTGGTCCGATATGCCCACAAAGCCTCTAGAAGACTATCATCCCAATCCCGGTGATGTAATTGAACAGTCTTGGTCAAGATATCTTCCAGGACTTTGTTTGTAGATTCTACCTGACCATTAGCTTGCAGGTGGCATGGAGAAGATTTACAGTGTTTAATCCTCTCTCATCAGCTTGGAAGTGAATTGAGTGCCTTGGTCTGTAACAAATTCACGAGGGACATCGAAATGGGTAAATATGTCTTCATAGATTAATTCGACAACAAACTTTTATGTATCCCTAAATAGGGATTTTTCCTCTACCCACTTGTTGACATAGTCCGTACAAACCAAAATATAGTTCTTTTTATGGTACATGGGTGAAATTGGTCCTACAAAGTCAAGGGCCCATTTTTCAAAGGGTTCTATCATAACTTGGGCACGCAAGGGAATTTCATCAGCTGACGTAGGTCTTCCTATCCTTTGGAAACTATCACAACTTCTCACATACTTGGCAGCATCTTTGAAAATGTTAGGCCAATAGTAACCTAAATGTAACACCTTATATGTTGTGTGTTTGTCAGAAAAATGACCACCACATGGTCCATCATGAAAACTTCATAGTATTTCTGGTACCTCATCCTCTTGGACACATCTACGAATAATCAAATCAGGACCTATGCGAAAAAGGTCATGACCAGCCCAAAGGTAATTATTACTCTGTGTAATAATTTTCCGCTTTTCATGAGGTGACAAATGAGATGGTAACTTCCTAGTAGCCAGATAGTTTTCCATAGTTGCAAACCATGGGGTATTAATAGAAAGGGAAAAGAGGTGCTCGTCTAGGAAACTATCATCTATAGCTATATCATCATCCTCATTTTTTATTCAGGAAAGAAAATCAGCTACCACATTATCCTTTCCAGGTCAGCCAAGCATAGAGATATTGAATTCTTGTAATAACAGGAGCCACCTAGTCACTCGGCCATTAGTTATGGGTTTGTTCATGAGAAATCTAATGGCGGAATGATCTATATATACGAATACTTCGTAACCTATAATGTAATGATGAAACTTGTTAATAGAATGAACAACTACCAATAATTCTTTCTTGGTAACTATGTAGTTTAACTCAGCAGGGGACAAGTTCTTCCTCACAAAATAAATGGCATAGGACTGTTGGTCCTTTTTCTACCCTAATACCCCTCCTATTGCAGTGTCAGAGGCATCAGTGGATATATGAAATGGGAGAGTCCAATTGGGCCCTCTAAGGACTGGTGCCACAGAAAACTTAGCTTTCAAGGTTTCAAAGGAAGTTTGACACTGCTCAGTCCAAACAAAATCAACATCTTTTATTAGTAATCCAAACATAGGTGTAACAATCTTTGTAAAATTTTCAATAAACCACTGGTAGTATCTGGCATGTCCAAGAAATATTCTCACCTCTTTCTGAGTCTTGGGGGGTGGAAGTCTGATGATGACCTCAATCTTTGCAGGATCGACTTTTATCCCTTCAGATGAAACATGATGTCCTAGAACCACTCCTTCGGTTAACAACATTTTACATTTTTCATGACTTAGAGATAGGTTTATTTCTTGCCATCTGATGAAGAATTTTTCCAAGTTATTTAAGGCTTCCTGGTAAGTGTTTCCATAAACTATGAAGTCATCCATGTAGACCTCCACACAATCATGAATAAGATCGACAAATATCCCTAGTACTACTCGTTGAAATGTGGCAGGAGCATTACACAATCCAAATGGTAAGACCCTATAGGCATAGGCGCCCCAAGGAGAAGTAAAGGTTGTCTTGTCCTAGTCCTCAGGTGCTATGAGGATTTGATTGTACCTGTTGTACCCATATAAAAAATAAAAATACTTATTTCCAAACAAGGTATCCAAAACTTGGTCAATGAAGGGGAGAGGAAAGTAATCTTTCAGAGTGGCTTTGTTGAGTTCCCGGAAATCAACACAAATTCTCCATTTCCTGGCCACTTTCTTTGGAACCACTACAAGCATGGATACCCACTTACTGCCAGAGATGGGATAAATAAATCCAACATTTAATAACTTTTGGATCTCCTCCTTTACTATATCTTTGAGTGTTGGGTTCATCTTCTCTAGGGTTTCCTAATAGGTGTTACTTCTGTTGGATTACTGAGAGGGGGGGTGAATCAGTAATAGAGCAATTTAACCATATAATCCAAGTGTTATATCAATGAAGCATTATTATCCAATAACTGCAGAATAAATAAGCAATGAACAAATGAAAAATCATACACATACACAGTACACCAGTGTTTTACGTGGAAACCCAAATCGGGAGAAAACCACAAAATACTTTTTCTTATATGTCTTGAAGAATTACATTCATTGGAAGCACCAACTTCCTTTGTTTTCCAGCTGCAACTGGAAGGAGGCTCCAACCCCCTAG
>JASDQU010014598.1:0-32318 GCA_032191745.1 Picea mariana | reverse complement strand
ATGACAACTCATTGATCCATCTTCATCTATGCATTCTCATCAAGGACAATACATATTATATTACATCAATCATCAATCAATCAATCCTTTGACATCAATCAATCACTTGACATCAATCAATGACATCAATCAATCAAACCATTGGCATCAATGACAACATGATCCAACAACTTCCCCCTAGGTATATATGTGATGGATGCATGTGTTAGGGTGTATACCCTTCATGTCAGTGTATTCCCAGGAAAATGCCCCCGATTTTTCTTTAAGGATATCTACTAATTGTTTCTATTGGTCTGCATCTAGCCTGGAGTTTAAATGTAGAAATTTCTCCTGAACTAATCTCGTAGGGCATAGTATAAGACATGTTAGACTCATCTATCTCGAAGATAAAATATGTCGAAGATAAAATGGATGGATCCAATTGTTCCTGAAATTCTTCCCCAAACATGTACTCAAATTGGGGAAAATATTGTGGAAAACCCACACATGTGATAGCAGAAATAAACTGGTTTAGCACATTTTCCGTTGTGTGCTCATGAATTTCCCATGCATGGTCACTTGGAAATATGGGTTCTTCTCCGTCCTCGTTCTCATATGGACATTCATGCCACCATAGATTCTCCATGATATGTTGAGTCGGAGGATATATGGTGAGCTTCTGGATAGAAAGTCTATTTGAGATGGTCATTTCTCCCTCTCTACAGCCAATAAATGCATTGGTTGTGTCTAACCAAGGTCTTCCTAAAATGACAGGATGACCTTTGGTAGGTTCCTTTGAGTGAATGACAAGAAAATATACTGGGTATTCCCATGAGGCTAAAGTAACCATGATATCATCTAAAATTCCTTCAGGTATAACCCTGGTCTTATCTGTTAATTCCAAAATGGTTAGGGTAGGTCGAAGAAGAGGTTGTAACTATAATTGTTCCAAGGTAGTAGCGGTCATAACATTGATGGTTTCCCCTAGGTCTATGAGAGTGTTTCCAATGGAGACCTCATTAATAGTTATGGTCACTACGGGGTTTCCTGGGTTCCCATATTTTGTTAGTTTTGGTTGCTCTGATATGTATTCAGAAAGTCCTCCTACCAAGTATACTGTAGGAGGGTCCTTTTTCTTCCTACCTGGCTTCTTAATACACAATTATTTGACTACCGTACTGTATATTGGAATGTCTTTAATGGCTTGAAGTAGGGGAATCTTGACACAAATATTCTTCAATTCATTCAAGGTGTCAAATTCCGGTCGGGTGGTAGGTTTCTCGATTACCAATCTGATTGGATATGGAGGGGCCTTCGTAATTTGTGAAGGTTCATTTTGGGGAAGCTTGGGTTCTTGGTTCTTCGGGATAATAACATCTTCCCACCTAGTGTCATCTGTGGGTTGTTTGGTGGTCTCTTCTTCTTCTTCTTCCTGGATGACTATTGAAGGTCTCTGCATATCCAAAACTTTTCCCAATCTTAGTTGAATTTCCTGTAATGGAACAGGAGTAATGACATACGTCGGGAAGGCATGCATATCAACATTGTGAAGAGGTTGAGGGGGATTATTATTGGGATTCAGCACTGGTTGTGACGGTAATAGTGTTGGTCTTGGGGAGCTTTCATTTTGATGTTGTAGCTATTGTTGTTGTGGAATAGGAGGTAAAGGTGGTCAAACAAAACCTAGAAGAATTTGTGGAGTGTTCGGTGGGAACTGAGGATAAGGATGGTTGGACATAGGGATAGGTGGAGCTTGAGGGTTTCCTTGGTTATGTCCTCCTCTCCATCCTTGAAACCAAGGATGTTGGTACTGAGTAGACCATTTTTTGCAACCTAGTGAGTTCCACTGTTGTTGTTGTTGGTAATAATGTGGAACTTGAGATTGTAGACCTGGGTATGTGGGTTGGTTCCTAGGCTGCCATGGCCTCTTAGGTGCATAAGAGGACTCCCCAGGATCCCCACTCCCATAGATGGCTAGTAAACCGGGAAATGATGGACATTTTTCAGTTGAGTGGTCTTCCGTGCAGAAGACACAAACTGAAATGTTATCTAATGGGCATTCTCTTGATGAATGCTTCCTCCTACATCATGGGCAATATATGCTCATTGCAGCATTTTCCTCCTCCTGTTTCTTTTTAATTTTAAGGGTGTCCAACTAGGAACCTATTATTCTTAAGAGATCTATCTTAAAGTTTTCTAAGAGTTTCCCTATCTCTGCTCTCGTGATACCACCTGAACTAACTGGTTTTAAGCCTCTATTATAAGGGTCCCGAACATTATTTCATGTTTTGGCTCTACTCCTTGAGTAATTTTTACACATTTCACATATTTTAGAAAATAGTTTATGGGATATGTCACCTGATGCCATCAGGTTAGGCATCTCTAGATATTCTTCTAAAATTACCTTAAGGAAAAGATCCCTAACTGCATCCTCTGGAAGGTCATGGTATTTTGACTTATGGGAGATATAACCAAATCTTTCCATATAATCTTCAAGGGTCTCATCTTCTAACTGTTGGATTTTAAAGATGTCATTACGAGACTCTTTGGTCTTTCAGTAGTCTTGGTACTACTTAAGAAATATGTCTTTCATGGCTTCCCAAGACCTAATACTGGATTCTCCCAACCCCATGAACCATCTTAGTGCAGAGTATTTGAGGGTGGCAGGAAAGAGTTTTAGTTTATGGGCATCTTGCACGTAGTTGTAGCTCCTACACAAGATGTCGAATTCAAATAGGAAGGTGTCTGGATCTCACTGTTTTTACCATAAAAGGTAGGTAGTGTTGAGAGAGGAATATTCTTCATGTTGGCATTTGGGGTCGTGTCCAAAATTGGAAACCCGAAGGTAGTTTCAGTTTGGTTTCCAGTTTCTTCTTCCTCCCCGTGTCTTACATTGTTATGATATCTTTCTTCTTCCTACTGATTGGATATCTGGGACTCTACTCAAGCCGGTTGAGATTATTGGTGCCAGAGTTTCTATGTCAATTTGAGAGATAATTACGTTGGCTGAACTACCAAACAAATTATTCACATGTTCAGGGTCTATGATATCCTCAAAGTTAGGATCTCCTGGTGGTGGTGTAAAAGCAAAGGTTGTATTGTTTGGTTTTGCGGAAGGCTCGAGTGGTCTTGCCTCCTGTCCCAATATGATTGATGCTTCGATTTCTTGTTCTACAGTGCTCCTTGTGTTAGTCTCTTTAGAGACTACTTTAGCTCTTTGAGTTGAGCTAGCTCCTATTTTTCGGTATCGGTTTGTGGAGCTTATGAGTGGAACATTACTTGCCCCGAAAAGATTGGAAGGAACCTTGGTTGAAAGGTCTGATTTAGATTTAATGTATCTCCATTTTGGGTCTCTAGGTCTATTCATGAAAGAAACAAAAAGAAAAAGCTATCATGGGGTTTCTAGGTCTAATCAAAAAAAAAAAAAAAACTACCATTGGGTTTGGGGGAGCCTGCAATAGCAGATCCGCAGGTTCTTACCTCTCGTCTTAAAGTTCCCCCGCCACCAATCTAATGCTAAGGTCTAGAAATGATCTATTTCCTAACTATTTCTTACCTTGAGACAACTCCCGAGCAACGGCGCCAAAATGATGGGTGTTCTATATGCACTAAAAACAAACTAAAAACCCTCGATTAAATTGTCAAACCGGGGTAAGTAAACTTAGAGTTGTAGCAAAATATATGCCAAGGTAGAAGGATTGGAGGTAGTATAGTCTAATCAAAGAAGTGGCTATCTAAAGGCTAATCTATTCAAGCAAAAACTACTAATGAGCAAACCCTACTAAAGAAACTTAAACTAGGTAACCTAAGTAACCTTTGGAACAAGGATCGATGGATAGTTCTAGGAAAGTAAATTAAAACCCTACTTAAAGAAAACTAGTTCAATCATAACAATAAGCAAAATCAAACTATCTAAGCATAGCAACAACAAACTACTTCAACTAGTCTACTTAAATTCAATAAACAACTATCCTATGAAAGCAAGTAAATAAACAAGCAACTATACTATCAAAGCAAGAATAGACAAGTAAGCAATTAACCTATTAAAGCAAGTAAACAACTAACTAACCTAGGATAACTTCTACAGCGAATAAACTAATTAAGACTACTCAATAAGCAACTAGCTAAGCTAAGAGACAAGTGAACTCTATTCTTAATACAACTATTTCTAATTCATAAAAGGAAATCTACTTAATTGAAAGAAAGAAAATTTAACAACTAATATCTCACCTTATGATAAGCAAACCTACTCTTTAACCTACCGAAGAAAAAGACTATCTATCCTACAATAGCAAGAAAACTATCTATCCTACAACAACAAGAAAACTATATTCTAGTTTATGAAAGCAAGGAAACTATTTTCTAAAGCAAGAAAACTCAAACATAGTATTGATGGTTGTGTGAGTGTCTCCTGTGTCTTATAATATCACGATGGCACTTAACAATGAAAGATAATTCAAGAGGGATAAACTTGATATTGACTTCAATAGCAAAGTGAAAAGTGTGAATTAGACAATCCAGTGAGAACTTATCCATTACGGAAAACAAACATCAATTATCCTGCATATCCATGTGATTATGTAATCATGCATTAATCATCAACAGTATAAAGAGATTATGCTATGAAATTCAATTGCAATCTATACTACGTAAGCAAACTCATAACTAAATTCAATCATTAACTACAAATTGAAATTGCAACCTAAATCTAAGAAAGGAATTGCATGAAGTAAACTAAATTAGTTCTATCTTAACAATTCAAATTGCAAAAAGAGAAATGCTTATAAACAGAAATTAAACACTATTCTAACATATAACAAGTAAACTAATGAGCAAATTAATTAACAAATAGTTAAGAAAAATCTAAATAACAATTGAATAGGCAATTTACAAATGAAAACTAGAACTAACACTATCCATCCATCGAAGCCTTGTTAAGGAAAACATAAATTAAAATTATGTTCTAAAACTCTGTTTCAACTCTATTTGAACTTGATTTTAAAAGCATAAAGAAAATATAATCCAATATTTAATCACACACGGGGTTAGTGTCTAAGCTTGCAAACGTGTTCCTACTAACTACAAAGTCAGTGCATATTAACAAAATCCTTCATACTAACCTGCAAAAGGAAACTAATCAGTTAAACTATAACAACAAATTATATAACAAAGAATTAAAATAGAAATTCATGTACAAGTAATAAAATAAAAGACATCTAAGCTATGTAATTCATAAACAAACTCGTAGAACAGTTACCAGACTGTTGGTGGGCCCCCCAGCAAGTCGTGGTCACTTCTCAAATGCACACCGTGAAATCAGCAAAGCGATTTCACCATTAAAACTCAAAAATGCAGTCTTACACAATTCTGGCAAAATTAAAATGGCATAACAGAACTAAAATCGTATTTGTCTCTAACACACTACTTCCTGAACTTCTTAACTATTGTATGACCACCACAGTGGTATTTATAAGATTTACAGACTAAGAGGTCGACCATTGGAGGGTCGAACCACTTTTAAAAACTGTAAATTACATTAATGATGCCCTAACTGTCGAAATGGAGCGAGCCAATAATCACCCAACTTAACAACCCAAACTGAGTTGTCAAGAGTTCAATAGTTGAAGGGGGCAAGCACGAGAAAAACCCATGTTCCTGATTCACCCATCACTGGCCGCCAATACCATAACCGCCAAATTGCCCATCGTTTTGTGCAGGACGGAGTGTCGGACAAAGTGTCAGAGCGGGTACCGGATTGAGTACCGGATGGAGTACCGGACTGAGTGTCGGAAGAAAAAACATGCTGCGATTTTGCCCTGTGACACCAAAAAATGCGAATTAGATCCCTTGAAACATAAAAATATACTGAATTATAATCAATATCGTCATAAAACATGAATTATGCATACATGATGTGTATCATAGCATTTCGGCACAAAATCTCTTCTAAAACTTTTCCAAAACATGAAAACACATATATACATTCGGCAAAAGTATCTAATAAACGTCATAAAACTGATCATATCTCGGGCCCAACAACCACGACCCCTATCTTTGGGTTTAACCCGTACACAAAATGTTCAGCTTGCCACTAATCGGTATCCATGTATGAGACATACTTTACTAACTCTATGAACTTGATTTCATACTCTTCCATAGTTTTTTTTTCCCTGAATTATAGCATGGAATGCTCCAACCTGTTGTTCCTCATAGTAAGCCAATAAATATTTCCTCTGGAACCTTTCCTTAAAAACCTTCCAAGAGACGGTGTTTAGGGTAAGGTGCAACTGCCTCTCTAGATTACCCCACCAATTCAAGGCATTGTCCCTCAACTGAAAGATCGTTATTTTTGCTTTTGATGTGGAAGCATAGTCTTTCAAGGCAAAACATCTCATCATTCCCTCCAACCATGCCTCTACACGTTCACTTGCATGTCCCCCAGAAAACTCTGGGAGTTTGATTTTTTGTAGTTCTCTGGTGATGTGCCCTGGTGGAGGCCCTCCCTTTGAGTCCGTCGATGCTTCACGGTTACCCACTCTAGATTGTGGGAGTTCCACTTCGACATATGTTGACTGATGTCCCTTTAATGTCCCATTAATAGCCTCCAAGAAGCACAAAATGAGAGCTAGCTCGGGCAATGGTGGTGGCGATACCGCTATTGGTGGTTCTTGCGACGATTCCTTCCAGCCTCGATTTCCCTGGGTCCTAACCATCTTGACTAACTGAATCTGCATTCAACCAAATCTTATTAGCAAATGGTTCAAGGCATTCAAGGGCTTAAGGCATTCTACATTTTCAACATATACTCGCAACGTGGGGTTAGGCATAAGTTCTTTATACTTGTCTATAAACAAACATTACTCCCATAAGGTAAGCGGCTAAAGGTCGTGGTCAAAATCCTTTAAGCTTGGTAAGTTCACAGAGGTGTCCTAACAACTCTCTCGATGTGTTAGCTATGGTAGTGTTGTGGGTACTCACCCATTACTCTAACTTACCCATTTAATGAAGCGTTTAACCCTTCCCTTTAATACTTTACATCCTTATGGATCTTCTATCTTTATGTAATTGATCTTTTATAATTAGTTATAAACTTCCCCTGATCTTATTAAGTAACATTCATTAACATCAACAATTTATAATGTTAATTTAATCATTTTCATAATTAACATTATATTAGTTAATCACAAGATTGTATCACTACCCTTGGATTGTATATATCATAATCCTTAAACTTATCTTATATCATTTTATATAGGTTTATATACCCTACCCCAACAAATATATATATATCACTGACATATTTGTTTCTATTTTCAATAAGTATTCATTACCATTTCAAATAAATTCGAAATTACTGGGTACTCTCCTTTTCTTTCTAGGGTTTTTGTTTTTTTTTTCTTCGAAATTCGAAAGGAGCGGCCCTGTCTCCATGGTCGATCGCTCGAAGGTTGCGGCCATGGCTGTCAGGTCAGCCCTTTCTTCTTGGATTCTCACCGCTAAGCACGTCGTGTAGGCTCCTCACCACTTCTGGCATACCACAGAATCTCCTCACCAATTCTGGCAGGCCACAGAAGCTCCTCACCAATTTTGGCAAGCTGCGTAGGCTCCTCTTCTTTCATTCAGTCGCTGGTGGGTGTAGAGAATGGTGTTGCATGGTCCAAGAACCAAGAACCAGGCCAAAATTGAACCATACATCCTGAGGCGTGGTGGTTGTAGAGAATGCAATGCTCAAGGCTAAGTGGTGAATGGGGCATGGTAGAGAGAAGGTCGGGCCAGCTCAGGAATGTGGGGGAGCAAGGGCTGCCGCCCCTAACCTTCACTTAGCCAGAATCAAGAGACAGCAGGACGACCTCGAATCCAACGACCTGAGTTCAAATCCCCTTCCGATCGGTTTCAGGTCAATTATGCAAAAAGCATTTATGCAAGACTGTTGGCCAATTAATTGGACAATTTTCTGAGGTCGAGTTCGAATTTGGCGACATTTGAATCCCAAGTAAATGCAGTGGCGAAATACAACGAGCAAATGCCATTGTTCGTAGAAAATTATGTTTACTATCTTGGAAAGAGGTTCTTGTTTACACCCTCGGTGATCGATTACTCAATTGAGAGAGAGACCTTCATAATTTCTAAGTTAAAAGAGCAGGGTTCTTCAGAGGTCATTTCTATTGACAAAATGTTGCAGAGAATGACCATAATTTGAGATGTCCTCAGGTAGAAACATCGCAATTCCTAAAGAGATTGTGAAATACGAGGAATATTTCCCAGCTTTCTATACTGAGGATGGACTAAAATATCTTCATTGGTCGGATCATTTGGGCACCTGGACTTTGAAAGCACATTTTTCCGGAGGAGAAAAAGAGATTCAAGGGACGAAGTTACAAGTTACCAAAAAAAAAAATTAATTTAATTTACAATTTTATATAATACATATAAAACAAAATCAATTATATTATACATGGTAATAGGTAACACTCTAACTATTTTATAATTATGCAGTCGATATATTATAGGCATCGTAATTATTACGTATAGGCATATACAGTCGATATAAGATAGGAATCTAACTCTGTAAATTTTCAGTCTGTGCAGGTGAAGATTAGTATAGGTGGTTGGAACAAGGGAGTATATTTTATTTTTTGCGTACTCTCTCCTTCAAGGTTCTTATAGGTATTCCTCAGTCCTCATAGGGTTTATGGGGGTGTAAATACAGGGTTTCTGTAAATAAAGGGTTTGGAGTTGTTTTAATTTTTTTAAGAATAGATTACACAGTTATGTGGGTGGTCAAGTCCTAGGTTTCATTTTTGAAACCAGGCTCTGATATCATATGTAGAGTCACCCTTTACTCATGGATCACCCTTTACTCATGGATTAATGGTTATATCAATAAAATGTTTCTCAAATAGAAATGTTACTGTTTCTTATTTAAGTAAATCAATTTTATGCTTCAGTTCTAGATGTGGGTGTGTATATATATAGATAAATTTATCTTTTACTCACAAAAAATAACAGAAATTAACACTTTACAGTGAATAACAATAAAGAGTAATAATAGTGAAGTACCTCTTGAAGAAGGAGATTTCCATGATGCAATTGCTTTCCCCAGCTTGCTAGGAATAAAGCCTCTTTGGCTCCCTGGCTCCTAGAAATTAGATTTACTGGCCCCCAAGCCCTAAATCCTAGCAACCAGTCCACTAGCCCAAAACTCCTCCAAGATTTTCCTCTAATTCTCCTACTCAAATATCCCTTCCTCTCCTCGAAAATCCCCCCTTCCCCAATGCACCCAACCCCCTTCCTTATCCCCCTCCATCCAGCTACTCCATGCCCCTTCAAATTTTCTATCTACCTTATCTTTCTCATTAATTCTTTACCCTCCCTTAATAAAATTAAATAATTATTATTTTGATTGTTGCATTAATGAATTTAAAAGATAATAAAAAAGTTTCCATCAACTCGATTATTAATTGACTTAAATTAAGCTAAATTAATCATAATAATTAAAAGCTAAATTAATCATAATAATTAAAAGTAATTAACTGGGTGTTACAAAGGATGTATCCCTGCTCTGGTTCACAAAAGTGAACTTTTCCTTCAATCAATGGCCTTAATTTGAACTTAGCTCCTCTGAGTTTTTCCTTGTCTACCCAAGCATTCATCATATGCTTTAGGTTTCTCAAGCTTTCCCTAATCTTCTCCTCAAATAGTTGCACTACTGGCCACTTGACCTTCTTCATTACTTTCCATCCTCGTCTTTGGTTCTCTCCAATCTTCCTCTGTAGCATCTCTTGTATGACATTCAGCCTCTCCCTTAGCTCAATCATATCTCTATCATACTCCTCTTGGTTCATCTTTTTTATGCCATTTGCCTTGGTATCCTTCTCTCCTATATTGTGGCTTCTCTCTCAAACTCTACAATGACTATCAATAGCCATTGCCTCCATATCCTTCATGAACTTTATGTTTTCCACTTGTAGATTGCACTCAAGCCTTTGTAACAAGCTCTCTCCATATCCTGCTACCCCAAATACCTTACTAAGCTTCTCCTTAGCCTAGACTTCTGGTATTCTTTTGGTTCTCTCTCTCTTAGAACCTCCTCTTAGCACTCCTTTTTCCTCTTGGCTTCTACAATTTCCACTTCTCTCTTTATTGAGAACATACACTTGTCCTTTGTTGTTCTAACCTTTAGCTGGAATTATTCAAGGTTATTTTCCACACTTCTCCTTCAAGAGCTCACACGTGCTCTTCCTCATTCAAGAACTCAATTGTTCTATGTCACAGCTCCTATGTTGTTATAGCTACTATCAATCTCATATTTTCTTCAACCAGCAGACACAATTTTGGAAACCAGAGTTAACATAAAGAAACATCAATTTAATATCTTCAAGTTCTTTTCATGATCTTGTCTCCCCTTTTGATTCATTCCTATGAATCAATTCATCTTCTATGTCTTTTCAGATTTCACTAAATATGAACTCCTTTGTACATGCTTCTTAACTCAATCCTCTACCTACAATATCCTATTGCAACCTCATATTTGATCTTCTCTCAAAGTATAAGATTATCTTTGTACCCTTAAATAACATCATTGTTCTTTGTTTTCCTTCAAGAACTCAATCCTGCTCTGCCCTAGTGCTTGTTGTAACAATACCTACAATTTGTAGATGAGAAAATAATATGCTTTGCTTCACCCCTAAACAAAATTTTAATCTCGCTATGATGCCACTTGATAACGGCCTACCAAGTCTTCCCACAGTATGGAAGCTTCAAATGAATTGTTGCTCATTAAACCCACAATGGGGTGTCCAAGGATCTATCTATGATCTATGTTGATCTCTTTTCATTGCACCAATCCTTAAACACCTAATCCAAGGTGCTAGACCTTTTCTTTATCTATGTGATCGGTGGTTGTGAATGTAGCTTAGCCAATTAAGCACTTGAATTCCTAGTCGTAGATATTTCTTTACAAATCGTGAGCAAAGGTTGAGGAAATCATCAACCAAAGCGATGATCTGATGGCTCTGTTTTAATCAGTCGGCAAGATAAATGACCCGTGCTACTCCAACATGGTAGTGTGTTAACACTTTATCACAACGTGCATAAATATGGGACTGACATGTCATCAATTCAATAGACGGTCCATATCAATAGCATGCTTCCTCCCGAAAATTAAAGCTCGTGCAACTCTAATTTGTGCTTTTCTCCTCTATCGTCGATCACGAATTTGGATCGACGATCCGATCTCTTTGTCGTGAAACTTCCGTTCATATCAAATCAATGGTTAGGACTTAATTAGGGGTTGACTCGAACATTCGAGGTTGTTCCATGGCGTTACAACTGCATCCAACGATTCTCGCTCACTTGACTCTTGATCCGATGGTCCAAAACTCTTCCCATGTGATGGTCCTCCTTTGCATTTTCCCATGATCTAACAGTCCATATTCTTCATAATTTGACAAATAGATCAATGCTTCATCTGCGCTACTTTGATTCGATGTCCGATATGGCATCGATAGATATCTAACGACTATGAAAGATCAGGATCCAACAACTTCCACTACCATGATCTGGCGGCTATCATTCACTGGTGGAATGATCTGATGGATCATGTAGCTTTATGAACTTATACTCAAATCTATTTTGGTGGTTACCCACCTACAAGAGAAATAGGATCATCAATCCTCCAAAGTGATCAATGATCATTATATTTTCATAACAATGATCTGATCGGAGACCACCTTCTCCACACATAATTCCTTCCATTATAAATCGACCATTAACCTGCAACAAACCCTAAGGTCTTCAATTCAACCATTACACCGATCTACAGGGGTTTCCAATACCTATTTCCACAGAGACACAATATTCAAGATGACAAAGATTCTCAACATACATAATGAACATAAACTTCCTCAATGATACTCGAAACAGAGTATTCATTTCCTTAATCACACATGCATTGTACATACGGTTTACATAAGGCTCTTCAAAGCCTTATCTTACCTAGATACCAATCAATAGGTCTCTCTTCTGTTTCTTTGGCCTAATTCACATTTGTTTGGCCACACTCTCTTCCTAGCCAAATTTTAATTTGATTGGCCACCTCTATTTGTCCTAATCTACATTTGTTTGGCCACACCCTATGCCTTGCAGGCTTACAATTCTTTATACAAAAAGGATCATGAACTAGAACTAGTTCAGATCCAAAATAATCTCAACAATACCCCTAATCAACCTCCTGGAATCTCTAGATCCACAAATCACTCAATATAATCCACAATATCATATAATCCTCTCGAGATATGTTCTTCTCAGAAGTAGATCTGATTACATTCGACCTCACTTAAGCCATTTTCATTCAAAGTAGAGGATCTAATTCTCAACAACCCAAATCTTAGGATTTCTCTCATCCTCCTAAGATCTCTCTCATTTCTTAATCCCTCTTATCTTCTGATACATTCGAGAACATTTACAATCAAATCCTCACTTTCATTATCAAACCCCTATCCTATGTCTCTCTTCTAGAAATCATAAAACATAGGAAAATACAATAAAACAAAGATGCGGCAACCAACTCCCTTAGTGAAATGAAGACCCCCTAGTTCTTGTCAAAATAATGATTTGATGGGGTCAGGATGCTCCTGAATCACCCTGAGCATGAATGGTTATGGAAATCCCATTGATCTTGTCACAGAGTTCCAACCACAATGGTTTCAAAGTATCCAAGATTGCAATTGGATTTATACAAAGTCGCTTGTTAGCAAAAATGAATTGTTTCAATGTCAATCAATCACTCATTGTTGTGCATACAATTCATTGATTAAGGTTTGTGTCCAAAGTGGGGCAATCAATCTATTTGTAACATGCCAAAAAAAATTGAATCGACTTGATTGATTCAACACCAACATCTTACTACGCAAACACGATCCCAACTCTGCAATGCAATTTTTGCTAGGGCATGCACAAATACGAGGAGGAATACAATCCACCTATTATGTTTTCTATGATTTGCTACAATGCACAAAAACATTTAAAAAATGACAAAAAACCTTCTATGTTTCTCACACATGTTTTGGCACTCTAAACCAAATACTTATAAGTCGAATAAGGGAAATTGCA
This sequence comes from Picea mariana, assembly GCA_032191745.1. Lineage (NCBI taxonomy): Eukaryota > Viridiplantae > Streptophyta > Pinopsida > Pinales > Pinaceae > Picea > Picea mariana. The sequence goes on along the minus strand of JASDQU010014598.1, from coordinate 19,226 downwards.
ACAATGAATCCATAGATCCCAAAGAGTGTATAGAAAACCCGGTCCTCCCAACTAATTTAGTTGTTTTCCTAACCCATCAATCTATTACTCCCTCTTGCACAAATCCATTTGTACTGGGATTTGTCATTCTTTATTTCAGTATGCCATGTTGGTTATTGTGCTAAACGACTCTTTGTTGACTAGAGTTTGACTTCATCATAGAGTTGTAGTCCTAGCTTTGGGAACTGGGGAATCCTTTGATGGTCTTGTAAAACAAATTTATATTAATTGGTTTGAAAATGAAGGCATGTGAGTGAGCTATGGGACTCTGAGAATATTGGCGTTGAATCCTAGGCCTAAACATTCGCCCTCTAAAACACAACTTCATGCTTCTTCTCTTGTATGTGTTCAAGATGAATAATCAACCAAAACCTCAACCGTGCAAGTAAATTGATCTATTTTCTTATACCCTATGTGTTGTGGGATAGAGATCCTTACCAATTCAATAATAAATTGTATTTATTGCAAGTATGGACCCAATTTCCACTCATAGCCAAAAGGATATGGCCACACACATAGGGGAAAAGATGGCCATACGTATTTGTTTTTTCCAGCCTCTGAGCAATCACTAAAGGGGTAGATTGGTGTGGAATTTCCTCACAGGCCACCCAGGTAACCAAAACTTGCTATACTATGCGGTTGCACAATGTGGGGAAGTTCCAATGGCTTCAATAGACAAAGGAAGACTATAATATAGAAATTAAATTAGAAATTTCGTTGAGTAAATGCAATGACTAGATAATACCCACCACCATTGATCTCATGTCAAGTGGAATGGATGGTCTGAAATCCTTGAAAGTTGTGTTTTCGAAGCTTTGGGTGAATTCAAACAGGAACTCATTGTGTTACAAGGAGCATATTGTTGATACATATATGAATGATATAGATTTAAACAAGTAATTGTTTACCACATTCAACAAAGCTCACATTTTCCAATACTTAATAGAATTAAAACACCCAATGAATTTAGCATAATAGAAAATTGATTATACCACAAGAAGTTGCAAAAATGTATGAGCAGTATTCATCAATCGATCACCTAACAATCACAATAAAATCCATGATTAACACATAAAGTTTACCCTAGAAATCCAAATGGGAAAATCAACTGTGAATGGGGCTCAAATTTTCTTTTTAGCAATCTCTGGTACAATGCAACTCCTACTCTTAGTGATTCCTCTCCTTGGCAAAAAAAAGACCCTTTGGAAGTGAAATTACATGAAGAAATAGGGAAAGATGAGGTAAAGGGAAGGCCAACAACCTAGTTTCCCATTCCTCACTCTTATCTCCTGATTTTATTTTCTCATTTCATTTATTTATTTTTTATTTATTTTTATCTGTTTTGTCTCATTCATATTAGATTTACAATGTTTGCATAACCTTCATAAATTGTCGATTTAATCTTTTAGGTATAGATTCTTATTCACATTCATTAGTTCGGATCCATTTCGAATCATACCTCCCATTGAGAGGCCTTTTGGTCTACAAAATCTCAAGGAAACCAATATGGATCAATGTACTTCTGTCTATGTCTCTAAAACGTGGCTCTGACGCTAACTCCTAGCTACAGCTCTGACTATGGCTCTAACTATGGATCATGGATCTAGTTCCTAGCTATGGCTCTGGTTTTGGTTGTTGGCTCACTTGTTCCCGCAATGCAGAAGTTTTCTCATTGACTCTTAGCTATGAACAATCTCCAAATTTGAACTCCAGACTCAACATCCAATCCCATCTCCCTCATTATCTTGGAGACAATCCATCTTGGCAGTCAATGAAGCCAAGTAGAATGTCAATCTATGTTCACTATGACCCCAACAAGCTATGTTGTCACATATCAGTCCCTTAAAAGGAAATGTGGCATGCCTTCTCTTGCTAGGATTGGTTTCTTCCGATCATGGAAACAACTCGGTGGTGCATGTACATGCTTGTAAGCACGTTATGGAGTTCTCATGAACTCCTTCCTTCAAGGTCATTGACCCCTGTGCATCAATATCTTGCATATATTTAGGAAGGAAAATCTATTTTGGAAGATTGTAGGTACCAAATGGAATGGGATTGTCTTGGTGGTTAGCATCCACCCATTTTCCTCTTTGATGGTGATGCAAACCTCCTCTATTTCTATCTCTCCTTGGAAAACTTCTTCTCCTTGAATTGAAGATACAACCAACTCTCCATCTCTATTAGGATTCACTTTCCACACTCTCCTCTTTGTTGGGTGATTTCTGGGGTGAAGTATTGGGTGAATTAATCAACACTTCACTTCCCAATGTCCACTCAACTTACAGTGGTGGAAAAATTTTATGTTTTTTCTAAAAGGATTGTCTGACATTCTCCTCCTCTCCATGTGCCTCTGAGTTCGTTGTTGGATTGGAGAAATATTCTTGTCATTCATTCTTTGAAAGTAATATGGCTTGTGGCATGTGGTTTGCTTCTCCCGGCAAGCTACCTCACAATGGCCTTTCTTTCCACAGAATGAACATGCCTTTGAGTACCAACAACTCACATTACTATGGTCTTTCCTCTTGCAGTAGTGACAAACAAGTAGTGTCTTCTTGCCCTAGTTGATTGACATGTTGTTTCTTCTGAGTGATGGTGTGGGTTGAGTCTTCAAGTTCTTTTCATTGCTCCCCTTCTTTAATACACTACAAGAAGGATGAAGTGATAGTGGACTGCCACCTTCATATATTGTTGCTCTCTATTCTAATGAGAAAACCAACTCTATAGAATAGAGAAAACCAACTCTATCATGTATTTAGCCTTCACAAAAGTGGTCTTCATGGTCATGGGCTTTTACACTCTTCCATTGAAACCTAGGCCTTCATGCTTGGCCCTCTGTGTAGCGAAAATGGGGGTTAGGATTCATTGACTTCTCTTTCCTATCCCTTATCCATCATAGCCCATCTTCCTTAGAAGCTTGGAACCAATAACTCTAATATGATTTTCAAAGTCACTAATCTACTCTAGATAAATGTCTATAGAAGGTGAGCTTGCTAGGGTGGTCTCAGTTATAGTGTTGGCTTGGGCAATGGAAATGGAAGGTTTTCATGCTTATCAGTGTTCTTGGACAGCGTCTTGGAGCCTTTCTGAGGCCTCCTCCTTGTTTGTCAAGTCTTCTTGTGGGAGTTTCATCATCTAAGTGAGCCTATATTCTTCCCAGTTATCCATCTCAATGACCTTCTCACAAAGGTATACAAGTTGTGCTATGTGTTTGTCCCAATATGTATTGACTCTGCTGAGAGAGTCTTGGCATTCTTCAAACTTATTCTTTAGTAATTGCAACAATTTGGTAAAGGTCTCAAGGTTCTTCTCCATCTTTTTCATCCTCTGGTTGAACATTTGAACATGCTCCAAGCGTTTGTTCTCTTCCCACATATGAACATTGTTGGCCTTTAAGTCTTCCAACATTTTTCTTTTTTCCTTACCCATGATGAGGTCTGCAATGTTCTCTTCAAAGTTTTGGCAGCTGTGTCATGGTCAAGGATGAAACTGTTTCAAAGTCCAACCAAAATGGCTTCAAACTCTTTGAGATTGCAATTGAATTTATACAAGGTCATTTGTTAGAAAGAATGAATTGTTTCAATGCCTATCACTCATTGTTGTGCATACAATTCATTGTATTGAGGTTTGTGTCCAAAGTGGGGCAAGAAATTTAATCATCTTGATTGAGTCCACACCAACCTCTTACTCCACAAACCTGATCCCAACTCTGTGATGCAATTCATGCTAGGACTTGCACAGATATGAGGAGGGCTACAATCCACCTGTTATGTTTTCTATGATTTTCTACAATGCACAAAAGCATTATCGAAACAAAGACAACCTTCTATGTTTCTCACCCATGTTTTGGCACTCTAAACCCAATCCTTAGAAGTAGAATAAGGGCAATTGCAGCAAAGAATCGGTAGAGACCAAAAAGTGTATAGAAATCCTTGTCCTCCCAGTTATTTCGGTTGTTTTCTTGACCCACTAATCTATTACTCCCTCTTGCACAAATCCATTTGTACTTAGATTTTTCATTCTTTATTTTAGAATGCCATGCTAGTTATTGATCTAAATGACTCTTTGCTGACTAGAGTTCGACTTCATCATAGAGATGCAGTCCTAGCTTCAAGAACTGGGGAAGCCTTTGGTGGTCTATTAATTCGTTTTAAAATGAAGGCATGCAAGTGAGCTACGGGACTCTTGAAAATTTTGTCACTAAATCCCAGGCCTAAACGTTCACCCTCTAAAACACAACGTCAGGCTTCTTCTATGGTATGCATTCAAAATTAATAATGGACCAAAATCTCAACCAAGAAAGGAAATCGGATTGTATTTTAATACCCAATGTGTTGCAGGATGGAGCTCATTACCAATTCAATAATAAACTGAATTTCTTGCAGGAATGAACCCAAGTTTCACTTATATCCGAAAGAAAGATGACTGCATGCACATGAGAAAAAATGGTAGTTTGTATTTGTTTTGTCCAGCCTCTGAGAAATCGTTGAAGGGATCAATTATTGTGGAATTTCCTCACATGCTTCCCAAGTAATCAAAACCTGCTATACTATGAGGTCGCACAACATGGGGAAGTGCCAATGGCTTCAATAGACAAAGCAAGCCTATAATATAGAGATGAAATTAGAAATTTCTCTGAGTAAATGAAACTACTAAATAATACCCACCATCTCATCTCAAGTGGAATGGATGGCCTGAAATCCTTGACAGTTTGGGTTTTCAAAGCTTTGGGTTGAATTCAAACCGGACCTCATTGTCTTATAGGGAGCATAGTGTTAATGGATAGATGAATGATATGAAATCCTTGATAGTTGGGTTTTCAAAGCTTTGGGTGAATTCAAACAGAATCTCATTGTCTTACAGGGAGCATATTGTTGATGCATATATGTAAAAGAAAAGACCCTTCAAGAGTAAGTTTGATAGTGGTACATGTCAGGCTTAATTCATGGATTATAGCGTCATTTAATACATTTCTATGAGCACCTTTGAGGAGGGAATGCTTGTTTCTTGAGGTACCATTTCCTCGGTACTTTTTTCATTTCAAGCCCCTTCTCTTGCCTTTTGATACCCATTTATTATTTTTCAAGTTCCCTTTACAAGTTTCAAACCTTATTCTTTCATTTTATAGATGTGCATTAATTGCATCAGGACAAGGGGCGATTACCATTAGTGGGGGTAGAGATCAAGTTGGCCTTTGGATTTTATAGGTGGCAATAGTCATTTTTTATAGCAGCTACATCAACCTCTGGGCCTTCAACCCCTTCTTCTCGTGAGAGAATGAACCATGATCCATTACCTAAGTTTAATACATTGTGATAGGCTTCGGTATGGAAAGTGTTAAGTATGGTAGGGAAGAAAACATTACCCTTGTGAGGGCCCCCTAGTAGTACCCCTTTTCCCTGGGTAGTGACAACATAGGGCTAGGGAACAAAAGTTGGCCACCAAGGTGAAACAAGAAAACAAACATAACTTTGTGAGCCAGTGATCCATTATCCAACTTCAACCAATGATCCTCATCCATGTGCCTAGTAAATTAAGGACAACACTTTGCATGAAAAAAGCACTAATATACCTCATGGTGTCATTGGCTTACCATCTCCCATAAAATTGATTTGTTTGGATGTGATGAGCTTGGTTGATCTATAGTTGTAAAAGAAAATGTAAAGGGGGTTGTTGGGCTTCTATCTATGGACATGTTGATCATCATAATGATCGAGATCATTGTCTCCATTGCGGGCCATAAGGCATGATCTCCTCTAGCTACGCCTAGGCATGGGGGGTAACATGAAGTCTATCTCCAATAAGTTCCTTGAGCATGAATGGTTATGGAAAGCCCATTGATCTTGTCACTAAGGTCCAACCACATTGGTTTCAAAGTCTCCAATATTGCAATTGGATTTATACAAGTTCGCTTGTTATCAAAAATGAATTGTTTCAATGCCAATCAATCACTCATTGTTGTGCATACAATTCATTGTATTGAGGTTTGTGTCCAAAGTGGGCAAGCAGTCTATTTGTAACATGCAAAAACAAATTGAATCAACTTGATTGAGTCAACACCAACATCTTACTGCACAAACACGATCCCAACTCTGCAATGCAATTCATGCTAGGGCATGCACAAATACTAGGAGGGATACAATCCACCTGTTAAATTTTCTATGATTTTCTATAATGCACAAACATTAAGAAAATGGAAAAAAAACCTTTTATGTTTCCCACGCATGTTTTGACACTCTAAACCAAATACTTATAAGTTGAATAAGCGCAATTACAACAACAAATCCATATATCCCAGAGAGTGTATAGAAATCCTAGTCCTCCCAGCTATTTGAGTTGTTTTTCCGGCCCATCAATCTATTACTCCCTCTTACACAAATCCATTTGTACTAGGATTTTGCATTCTTTCTTTCAGTATGCCATGTTGGTTATTGAGCTAAACAACTCCTTGTTGACTAGAGTTTGACTTCATCATAGAGTTGCAGTTCTAGCTTTGGGAACTGGGGAATTCTTTGATTGTCTTGTAAAACAACTTTGTATTAATTAATTTGAAAATGAAGGCATGTGAATGATCTATGGGGCTCCTAATAATGTTGATGTTGAATCCTTAGCCTAAACATTCGCCCTCTAAAACACAACTTCATGCATGTTCTCTTCTCTGGTATGTGTTCAAGATGAATAATCGACCAAAATCTCAACCAAACAAATAAATTGATCTCTTTTTCAATACCTTATGTGTTCTGGGATAGAGATCATTACCAATTCAATAATAAATTGTATTTCTTCCAAGTATAGACCCAATTTCCACTCATAGCCAAAAGGTATATGGTTTCATGCACAAGGGCAACGATGGTCATATATCTTTGTTTTGTCCAGCCTCTGAGCAATCACTAAAGGGGTAGATTAGTGTGGAATTTCCTCACAGGCCACCCAGGTAACCAAAACATTCTATAATATGAGGTTGCACAATGGGGGGAAGTGCCAACGGCTTCAATAGATAAAGGAAGACTACAATATAGAGATAAAATTACAAATTTCGTTGAGTAAATGCAATGACTAGATCATACCCACCACCATCGATCTCATGTCAAGTGGAATGGATGGTATGAAATCCTTTACAGTTCGGTTTTCAAATTTTTGGGTGAATTCAAACAGGAACTCAATATGCTACAAGGAGCATATTGTTGATGCATATATGAATGATATAGAGTTGAGCAAGTAATTGTTTACTACACTTAACAGAGCTCACATTTTCCAATACTGAATAAAATTAAAACACCCAATGAATTAGGAAATGTATTATACCACAAGAAGTTTCAAAAATGTATGAGCATTATTCAACAATTAATCACCTAACAATCACAATAAAATTCATAATCAACACAAAAATTTTACCCTAGAAAATCGAAATTGGAAAACCATCTTTGAATGGGGCTCAAATTTTATGTTTAGCAATCTCTGGTACAATTCAGCTCCTACTCTTAGTTCTTTCTCTCCTTGGCCCGAAAAAAGACCCTTTCGAAGTGAAATTACATGAGGAAATGGGGAGAGTTGAGGTAAAGGGAAAGCCAATAGCCTAGTTTCCCATTCCTCACTCCTCTCCTAATTTTATTTTCTTGTTTCATTTATTTAGTTTTATCTATTTTGTTTCATTCACATTAGATTTACAATGTTTGCATAACTTTCATAAATTTTCAATTTAATATTTTAGGTAAAAAAAATTACACACATTCATCAGTTCAGATCCATTTTAGATCATACCTCCCCATTGAGAGGCTTTTTGGTCTCCAAAATATCAAGGAAACCAATATGGATCAATGTACTTATCTTTGTGTCTCTAGAACACGGCTCTAATGCTAGCTCCCAGTGACAACTCTGACTCTGGATCTAACTATGGATCATGGATCTAGTCCCTAGCTATGGCTATGGCTCTAGCTTTGGTTGTTGACTCACTTGTTCCCACAATTCATAAGTTTGCTCATTGACTCTTAACTATGAACAATCTCCAAATCTGAACTCTTGACTCAACTTCCATTCCCATCTATCTCTCTATATTCGACATAGTCCATTTTGGCAGTCAATGAAGCCAATTCGAATGATAATCTATGTTCAGTATGACCCCAACAAGTTATGTCATCACATATCAGTCCCTCAAAAGGAAATGTGGCATGCCTTCTCTTGCTAGGATTAGTTTCTTCCCATCATGGAAACAACTCGGTGGTGCATGCACGTGCTTGTAAGCACGCTATGGAGTTCTCATGAAATCCTCCCTTCAATGTCATCGACCCATGTGCATCAATCTCTGGCATATATTTAGGAAGGAAAAATTCTTTTGGAAGATTATAGGTACCAAATGGAATGGGATTTTCTTGGTGGTTGGAATCCACCCATTTTCCTCTTTAATGGTAATGCAGACCTCCTATGTTTCTATTCTCCTTGGAAAAATTCTTCTCCTTGAATTGAAGATGCAACCAACTCTCCATCTCTATTAGGCTTCACTTTCCACACTCTCCTCCTTTTTGGATGATTTTTGGGGTGAAGCATTGGGTGAAGTCACCAACACTTCACTTCCCAATGTCCACTCAACTTACAGTGGTGGAAAAATTTTATGTTGTTGCTACAAGGACTGTATGACATATTCGTCCTCTCCATGTGCTTCTCAGTTCATTGTTGGATTGGAGAAATCTTCTTTTCATTCATTCTCCAAAAGAAATCTGGCTTGTGGCATGTGGCTTGCTTCTCCCAACAAGTTGTCTCACAATGGATTTTATTTTAATGAAATGAACATGCCTTTGAGTACATGTTATCGTGCAATCTATACTTTCCCAAAGCCTTAAGGCAAGTAGGCTTAGATTGACATAACATAGAGGTAGTCCTATCACTGTCACCCCCATAGGGTACATCTTTCTCTTTAGGAGGAGGAAAACATCACTCCAAGGGAGACGTCCCATGACCTAGTTGGTTGATGAGAGGCAGAAAGACATCGTGAAAACCCACCCTTCTCTCTAGGTCACTCAACAGAAGAAGTCACTTAGATAAATTTTAAAGGGACAAGGGAAAGTGAAATTGGGTTTGTACCTTCCCTTTACCAATGAAACATCAAACGTTAGTAGTAACAATGATATCAAGGATTATAATCAATGAATTCTTAGAAAAATTATGTGTTGCTAGAACAGGTGATATACAATACAGATGAGATTACAGTAGCAGCAATGTATCTTGCAAATTGCAAGTTATGATGACAAGAAAAGATATAAAAGGTATTTCCAACTTGATAATACTTTGTCACTCACAATTTTCAAGATTAATACAAGTCAATAAATGACTTAAATGGTTGTCCAAACATTTACAACAGAATTAATTAATGATGATGACAACAAATGGAAACCACTTCAGAAAGTACTATAATAAAGCAATAAGACAACTACTTCAATATCTAATGATTATGGTTTGCTTAGTACAAATGCTCAATGGTTTTATGGATGATTTTAGGGTTGTTAGGGGCTGCAACGGTGGCTGTAATAGCAGTTATGACAGTGGTAATAGGTTCATAATTTTTACTTTAGAAAGGTAGCAAAAGGAATACTAGACCATAGGGTAATGACGCCTAGGTTAGTGCACATGTATGGGTAGGTTAGCTTAGTTAGTGTGCGTGTTTGAGATGAAAAATGATTGTTGTAGCAGCAGCAAATTTTAGGTGTTAGTAATCTAGGAAATGTTAGTGTATTAGGTAACTTTAGTAAGGCATCAAGTAGAAGAAGAGGTTTGAAGTCTTGTCAAAGAGTTGAGATGAGAAACTAGTGCCTTCTAGATAGATGGGGTCAAAGTCGATAGCTTCTTCTAAGGTTGTTAATTGATGATAATACACAAAAGTATAAGAGGGAAAAATCCTAGGAGGAGTAGAAACTTAAGTTCTCCTAGATTTTGACCTCAACAAAACAAAGTGATAGGTTGTAGGCACTTCTAGGCCCTAGTGCCTTTTTCTCCTTAGCCTTTTTATGGAGTAAAAATTATGCAATAATAACCAAATGCAAACCTCTAGAGTGCTAGCACTTTAGGGATCTAGGGTTTCACTAGTTACTAGATCAATTTAGTGAAATCTTGGCAAATAAAAAAGTAAAAAAGTAGCAACGTAAGTTTCTTACTTCAAGCATTAAATACACCATTCAATTTCATAATCTTGTATGAGCAAATAAAATCATACAATAAACCATTCAATAGATGACAAAATGCAGATTATACTTACTTGAACCAAGAATAATCATGAATATACCATGCAAGATCACCATAAAAACTCCAAAATTTGATCCAAGTTGCAAAGATAAGCCTTAAACAAGAGGTGTGCCTCACTATTTCAGCCAATAACCCTAATAGGGCACAAATTTCAGACCTATTGTCCTCCAATGACAAGTTATGATGAAAATGAATGTCACTTTATGTTTATTTATACAACAATTTTACCTTTAATTAATTTTAGGTCAAAATCAGAGCCGACCTGGCCGTTTTACTCAAAAATTACACTTTCACCAAAATAAATTCAATTTGCATCTAATTAGGACTCTAAAGGTGACGTCATGCCCTCCTAGGGTGATGTTGGACCTCAAGTGTGGAACACTGGGAAAAGGAGATGAAACGTTGGGTGTCCAAATGCCTAAAATTTTCTCACATGTGCCAATGGCCTAATGAATGCCTCCAGGGTAACAACCCAGCTAACAGGTGACATCCAAGGCCTCCCAAGGAAAACATTTAGGTGGAAGGAGCATGAGACCTTAGTTTTAGGTCTTCCACAATGCCTCCAAAGGAAACATCCTTCCTTCATCTAGTGCAAACCCTCAATCTCTTATTACCCTTGGATGGGGTTTCAGCATACATATGTGGGCTTTGAGACCCCATGAAGATCATATTTAATCATTCCCTCATGTGTACATGTCCACCGGGCAAAGTCCTATAGAAACAAAAAGTACGCCCTCTAGGGTTTCATAAGTCACAAGGATCATAGCATGTAAATCACATCCAATAATTAAATTGCCCAAACATATGCATCAAACCCCCCTTAACCCCAAACAAATGCTCAAAGACGTTATGCAATTTGACAAGTTAGGTTTGGAGAAGGTCTTAGGGTGTCCTATTGGGATAACCACCCTTAAGTATGGGGTGTTTCCCAAGTGAGATCTGGTCCAAGTCATGTAAGTGTATGAGGTGGCATGGGGTAAATATTTGGGCATGGGGTGCATGTGATAACATGGAAATGTAGAGTCTTACCTATGGTTGCCTTTGTGGAATGTGAGTTGCACCTTGTGATGAATGCAATTATTTCCTATCTCATTCATTACCTTTTATTCTTAGCTTTATTTATTTTGATCTTTTGTTCTTTTGCTTCAAGGAAATAGTTGAGGGCCACTGACCTGGCTTGATGACCAGAGGTGACAACATTATCCACAAACATTTCATGGAAATGAGAAGGTTGGAAATGGACAAATGAACAATCATGCACATACACAATACACTAGTGTTTTACGTGGAAACCCAAAGCGGGAGAAAACCATGGAATGTTTTTTCTTATATGTCTTGAAGAATTACATTCATTGGAAGCACCAACTTCCTTTGTTTTCCAGTTGCAACTAGAAGGAGGCTCCAACGCCCTTATTTCTCAAGCTACAACCTGAGGGAAGCTACAACTCCCCTATTCTCTAGCTACAACCAGAAGGAGGCTACAACCCCCTATGTTATCCGGCTACAACCACCTGTCCTTGCCCCATCCAACCGCCTTGAATTAGAAGTAGAATGATGGAACCACTGTCACAATATCACTGTGAGATATACCATTGTAAACATGTACCAATAAACTTGAACCACGCATCAACCTATACCTCAACTTGTAATCAACTTGTACCATAAACAAGTGCATCAACCATGCACCAACCTATACCAAACAACCTGTAATCAACCTGTACCATAAACAAGCGCATCCAACCATGTACCAAGTATGTACCAATCATGTTTCAACTACTCATCAACTATGACTCATCAATATGTACCAACATCATCAACTATACACCTCATGTATGTGCCAACTCATCAACTACTTGTCTCAACCATGTTACCTTAACCAAAAGCCCTCATCAATTTCATCATCCAAATATTATTTGTAACTCTGTAATAGACCTGGTGTATATGATCACATACCTGCAAACCTTCCTTAACTTTTACAACAAGAGACTAGAATTTTCATTAAACTTTTCTTTAGTCTCACATGACTAGTTTGGGATTAGCCAACAACCCTAACTTGAAATAATCATAACTATGTACACCCTAACTTGAAATAATCATAACTATGTACCTGTAATGAATACATATATGATAATAGTATATAATGTTATTCAGTTTGTTTTGTGCAATTCCTCCAGGTGTCACTACTTGGAACCTCTCAAAAAAGGAGTTATAGAAAAAATTGCATACCTTGCTGAATTTTGACTTATTCTAGAGAGAGACCTTGTAGAGCATGCCCCACACAGAATTTTTGTTGAATGGATCTGAGAATGTTACATAGAATACTACAGACTGTACTCTAACCAACACATTTGGTCTTACTGAATTTGGATCTGTTATGAAGAAGATATGACATTTTTACCCGAAACATATGTTTTAGACTAGTTTCAAGACTAGCCACAAACCCTATTTTCCACGGAGTGTAACTCCAAAAAATACAACGACCCACAAGCTGAAATTTTTACCATGGATACTTGGATATGTTTCCTCAATGGCCTATCAATTTCACGGTCTGAATCATTCTAGAAAAAAAAAGTTATTGTAAAAATGGTGAAATGACATGTAAATAACATACCTTAGAAAGCATCATCAAAAGAATATATCCTCCCTTGAATTCCGGCCTTCTTTTCTTCACCTTCCCTATGAAATTCGGCTTAGATATCCTTTGGTTACCTCAGTCACCTATAGATATTCAATATTCTCAAGTGTGATGTAAAATGAGAGAGCCTTGCCTCTTATTTATATTCTCCAAATATCTTCCTTAGAAGCATCTTCTAGGTCACTTAACCCATTTCTAGGTCACTTAACCTATTTTCCTCATTTTTAGGGTTAACCACTTTCCATAATTAGAAAGTTATCCATTACTTTATCATTTAAATATTCCTCCTTGACTTTGTCACCTCACTTTATCATTTAAATAATCTTCTTTGATTTTGTCACTTCACTTTATTATTTAAATAATCCTTCTTGACTTTGTCACTTTACTTTATCATTTAAATAATAATTTCTTCTTTGCAAGCTCTTTGACTTCTTTGACCTTTTGGGGCTTCAAGCCAACATATGAGGGTCCTCCAACTTTGTAAGGAGATAACTCTCAAACCGTAAGGAGTTATGTGGTGTTCCACATACCACCAGAAATGGCATAACATGTACTATCCATATAGAATAGTATTACCTTCAAATATATTAAAACGCATACCAATATACATGAAACAACCTTGGGTCCATTACCCAAACCTTTGTGCTACTGGAATTCGCTACCGAGATTTCTTCAAAGGTTGACATCAATGACAACCAACCTTAATCAACAATCTCCCCCTTTGGCATTGATGGCAACACTCTGATGCAATACTGAATTCATATCACTCATGCTCCCCCTAGAACCATGCCTCTGTCCTCTGCATCTCTGTGACCATTTCTCCCCCTGGAATCATGCCTCTGTCCTCTGCATCTGATAAATCTCTCTCCCTTTTTCATCAATGGAAAAGGTATCTTTCCATCCGGGGTTTCTCCCCCTAACTGAACTATCCTCTTTATGGTGCCTCCTCATGTACATCTAAGACATATAAGATAAGCATTCAAAAGCATTCATTTTGGATTAGAAATAAATCTAATTCTCTGGCGAAGATACTCAAAGGCTTCTCATGGAAGTGGTTTTGTAAAGATGTATGCCACTTGTTCTTTTGTGCCCACATACTCAACTCTGATGTTCTTTTCTACAACTTGTTCCTGTAGAAAGTGATACTTGATTGGAATGTGCTTTGTCTTGGAGTGCATCACTGGGTTCTTTGAGATACTGATGGCACTTGTATTATCACAATAGATTGGAATGCGCTCATCATACTCAACCTGTATATCTGTGAGAGTTTGTTTCATCCAAATAACCTATGTACATCATGTTGTTGCTGCAATATACTCTGCGTCGGTTGTAGATAGAGATACTAGTGATTGTTTCTTGCTTAGCCATGATACTAAACACTCACCCAAGTAGAACATTGTTCCACTTGTGCTTCATTGATCATCAATACAACCTGGCCAATCTGCATCTGTGTAGGAAATAAGAGATAGATCCTTACCTTTTGGATACCATAATCCAAACTCTTATGTTCCTTTGAGATATCTGAAAATCCTCTTCACTGTTAACACATGTGATTCCTTTGGTGCTGCTTGAAATCATGCCACTTGTCCAACTGCCAACATTACATCTGGTCTAGATGTTGTCACATATAGTAGGCTACAAATCATTGACTTGTGTTTCCTTTGATCTGTAGACTTTGAATCATCATCTTTGCTTAACTTGCAACTGGTTTGCATGGGAGTGATAATTGGTTTGCAATCTTCCATTCTGAATCTCTTTAGCATTTCTCTGATATACTTGGTTTGAGAAATAAATATTCCTTGGTTTCTTTGACGTATCTGAAGTCCCATAAAGAAGGATAGTTCTCCAAGTAATGACATTTCAAATTCATTCTGCATATCCTTTGCAAATTTCTGGCTTAACCTGTCATCATCACTACCAAAAATAATATCATCAACATAAACTTCAATTAATTAAATACTAGCTTGACTTACCTTGATGTAGAGGTTGTTGTCTGCACTTCCTTTTATGAACCCTACCTGTTGTAGATATTTATCCAGTCTAGAGTACCATGCTCTAGGAGCCTGTTTTAGACCATACAAGGCCTTCTTTAATTTACACACATAATTTGCATTCTCTGACAACTGAAATCCTTCTGGTTGTTCAATGTAGACTTCTTCTTCAAGTTTCCCATTCAGAAAAGTTGATTTTACGTCCATCTGATACACTTTAATATTTTTGGAGCATGCATAAGCTAAAAGTAATCGGATTGCTTCCATTCTAGCAACTGGGGAAAATGTCTCTTCAAATTTGATTCCTTCAACCTGTGCATATCCTTTACATACCAATCTAGCTTTGTTCCTTGTAAGCTGTCCATCTTCATTCAATTTATTCATGTATACCCACTTTGTGTCGATCACATTCTTATCCTTTGGTCTTGGAACCAATTCTCAAGTGTCGTTTTTCTCTATTTGATCCAATTCTTCATCCATGGCCTTGTTCCAAAATCATCCTTGCTGGCCTCTTCAAAATAGGTCGGTTCAATCGTAGATGTGAGTTCTAAGTTCATTTGTTCAGTTGAACAGATTCTTCTTCTAGTCTCAACTCCTGCGTCTTTGTTTCCGATAATCTGATATGAAGGATGATTCTTCTGTACTTGTCTGCTAGGTTTTTTGGAGTTACTTGCTGAACTTTCTCTTTTTTTTTCTATCAGATCCTCTTTGTCTTCCCCTTCTTTTTCATCTTTTGTTCCTTCCTCATAAATTTGTTCCATTGATTCATTTTCTTCTTCCTTTAATTCTTGTATACTTGTTTCATCAATTGTTACGTTGATGATTTCCACTACTTTGTTCAATCTCAGGTTGTAACACTTGTATGTTTTTCTTGTACTTGAGTAACCAACAAGTACTCCTTTGTCCACACGAGAGTCAAAATTTCCCATTCTGCCATCTTCTCTTTTGATGTAGCATTTGAATCCAAAAACTTTGAAGTGCTTTACATTTGTTGGTATTCCTTTCCATAGAACGTAAGGAGTTTTGTCAGTGTTGTTTCTGAGCATTACTCTGTTCTGAATGTGAATTGTTGTATGCATTGCCTGTTTCCAAAAAATATCTGTCAATTTTGAATCCATTAGCATTGTTCAAACCATTTCATGTATTGTCTCGTTCTTTCTTTCAACAACTCCATTATGTTGAGGTGCCCTAGAAATGGAGAATTGTCTTTTTATTCCATGACTGTTGCAGTAGCCCATAAATTCATTTGAAGTGAACTCTCCTCCATTATTAGATCTCAATCATTTGATTTTTGAATCCATTTCATTTTCAACCATTTCCTTGTAGATCTTGAAGTTTTCAAAATCTTCTGACTTATTCTTGAGAAAGCAAACTGCAGTCATTCTTGTATAATCATCAACTAATAACATAAAGTATATCTCACCTTTTAAGCCCTTTGTTGTAGTTGGTCCAACTAGATCAATATGCACAATTTCCAGTGGTCTAGTCATTGAATATTCCTTTGATTTGAACCTGGTCTTTGTTTGCTTTCCTTGTTGACAATGCTTGCATAAAGTGTTGATTGGTTTCATGATCTGGGGCATTTCTCTGAATGCTTATCTTTTGTTGACTTTGACAAGGTTATCAAAATGTATGTGACCCATTCTTCTGTTCCATAGACAACTTTCATCTTCCTTTCCTATAAAACACTTTTCATTTCCAATTTCACTTAACACATATATGTTGTTTGAAGTTCTCGCAACTGTAGCAATCAATTTTCCTGAACCTTATTTTCTTATCTCGCACTTTTGTGAATCGAAAGTAATATTATGAACTTGGTCACACATTTGACTCACACTTAGAAGATTATGTTTCATATCTTCTACTAGCAGAACATTTTCTTCCTTTGTATTCTTGTTCCCAATTATGACTGTGCATTTTCCAATGATTTTGGCTAAATCATCATTTCCGAAGGAGACTGATCCATCTCTTTCCTTTCATAATGTAAGAAACATGTCTATATCACCTCTCATGTGTTTTGAACACCCATTGTCAACATACCAACCACGTTTCTTCTGCTTATCTTGTAGAAGGAGTGTGCATTCTTCATTGCTATATTGATCCTGCTTTCTTATCCATGTCATTTTCTGAGGTTTATGTCTGTGACTGTTTTTATTCTGCTGTGGTTCTCTAGGAGGGACTGTCATTCTGCAATCTTTGGCCATGTGTCCAAAATTGTTACATTTGTAACATTCCACTTCAGTGCTCAAAGATTCAAACCTGTTGTAACTTCTTCTTTTTGTTTCACTAGGCCTTCTTGGATAACCCCTTTGTGTATGACTTTCAAAGTTGTTTTTGTTCCTATTGTTATCTCTGCAATTCATAGCTTTATGTCCAAAATTATTACATGCATAACATAAACCAAAAAAGATAGTTTCATACCTAGGAGTTGAAAATCTTCTAAAAGGAGGTTCTCTTGTGAATTCTTCTTATTTCTGAAGCCTATCTATCGGTTGTTGATTCTAAAATCTGAATCTTCTCAGTCGAGGAGTGTCCATGTAATATTACTTGTATATCTTCATATCCCCCTTGATTGTTTCTGCAAATCTTTTTGGATATGTTTCTTGCTCTGTTGTTTTGGAGATTGATCATTTTTATGTTTGATTGTATCCAAGTACGGACTTGCAATGATGAGATTTTTTATTGTTGATAATGTCATCCAAAACTTTTGAGTTGTTCTGCATATTTTTATTTTGAAGATCCTTTCTTAATGTGACAATCTTTGCTTCCAAATTTCCAATGATCTTGTCTTTTTCTTCTAGTTGTTCTTTGAGTGCTTCTTCAATTGTTTTATCTTCTTCTATTTGAACCTTCAAATTTGTGATCATTTGTTCTAGTTCTTGAGTGTCTTCTTTCTTTTCTAGTTATGCTTGTAGTTTCTTGTTTTTCTTCTTTTATCTTCTTATAACTTCTATGGCACACATTAATTCCTCTCGGTAGTCAACTTTTGCCTCTTCAATTTCTTATTCGACTTCTTCATATTCTTCTTCGGCTTCTTCATATTCTTCTTCAGAGTCTTCTTTATCAGAGTCTTCTACTGCCATGAATAGAACTCTTTCTGTCTCATTGTCACTAACTTCATCTTCATCTGATGATGAGATGTCTTCTTTGGTGCATAAGCTTTTCTTGAAAACTTTCTTTGTGGTTCTTTTGCCTTTATATGTTTGTTTTTCTTTTGAGTAACCTTCATCATTTCTCTTTTTCTTATAAGTACATTTGTTAGCAAAATGACCAATACCATCACAATTAAAACAAATTAAATGAATCTTACCTCTATACCTATCATCGGTTCCCTTGTTCAGTCTTTTGACAAAGTTGGCCACTTCTTCATCATCTTCTGAGACGTCACTACTACTGCTATGTTCTTATTTTTGCCTTCCCTTTTTCTTTGACTTTTTGGATGCTTTGAAGGTTGCTTCTTTTATATCTGGATTTTCCTATTCAGTTTTCATTTCATATGTTGTGAAGATTCCATGTAATTCGTCCATGCTTATTGAGTTTAAATCTGATCTTTCTTCTAGTGCCGATATCTTAGGGTCAAATCTCATAGGAAGAGATCTTAGTAATTTTTGAACAATTACAGATTCTTTGATTTCTTCTCCTAATCCTATGATTGCATTTATTGTTTCATCAACTCGTAAAACATAAGCTGCAATATTCTCATCTTCCTCCATCTTAAGTTGTTCGAACTGACCTCTGTAAGTTTGAAGCTTTGTTTCTTTGACTTTTGAATCTCCTTCATAAATATTTTGAAGTTTGTCCCAAATCTCTTTAGTGGATTTACAATGTGCAACTTTGGGGAATATTGTTTCACTAAGACCATTCAAAAGTGCATTTTTGGCTTTGGAATTATTCTGACCGAGTTTCACTGCTTTGTCATTTAGTGGCGGAACTGCTGGTGTTGTGTATCCATCTACAATTGATTGTCAAATTTCAAATCCCTGTGCCTGTATATATGTTTTCATCCTTGTAATGATCCCAAGCCAAATTATTTCTTGGAATCACTAACTACTACTAATTTATTGAGTTATTAAGTGCATACAAGATTCAACACATGGAGATCACAATATATTCAAGATGTAGAAGCACAAGCAAAGATCTGACCTTTTTATTATGAGCAATGTAAGATCAATACAATAGATGGTCGATCTGGCATAAACCTCAGATGGTCGTACAAGCAATAGATATGAGCTACTACAAAATGCTCCCAACAATACAAAATAAGCCTCCAAAGGCTAGATATACAATGAAGACTAAATCAAGCAGATCAACCTCCAAGCTGGAAAGTGCCA
>JASDQU010014597.1:129527-153360 GCA_032191745.1 Picea mariana | reverse complement strand
GACTTCGTTTAATTGTTCGTTATCACCAATTTGGGGCGAACACAATCAATTTACAGTCCACAAAATCATTACTTGAATTCATTTCAAAACAAACTATTACCCGGATTTTCTCATACGAATTCAACAGAGATAACATATATCGATCTGAGTTAACAAAGTCGTTTTGAAAATTAAAATCAAACAGAGCAGCATCAAGTCTATTTTTGATAAGAATCCAACTCATAAAATCAATCCAATCAAAATAAGAGCGAATCGAACAGTTGGAGTTTAACATAGTTGTTATGAATCAACACTGTTCGATTATTTCTGCGAAGAGATCTTTTGCACAGTTCAAATGAAAATATCGTTTCCATACAAAACAGAGTCGTTCTTTCCAAATCGGAGTCGAACAAAGTTGTGTTCTTGGTTTAGAAGATTACATCACATAACATATTAAAATATGATACAGTCAAACTCACGAAATCGTTCCAAAATCACACCATAAAATCAGAGCCGATATAATCCAAATACAAACGAAAATGTTGACAAAACAGAGTCATTTTCCCAATTTGATAAACTGCATCGTAATTATCAAGCTGATTCAATCTTATGAAATCGTTTCAACAATCAAATCAAAATAACTAAATCAAAGCTGTTGATATCCAACCACAATGAAATCATACCAAATCAAAACATAGTCGTGCTCTAATTTCAGCGTAAAAACCTCATGTTCAGGTTGGATACAAACGAAATCCAATCGAAAGCAAACACCATTGATTTCGTTAACTCAAAAAAACAGACAAACGAATCAAACCCAGTGAAAACCAATTAATTGCTAAACTGGGCATGATCAAATCGTATAACAAAATCATAACGATATTTGATTTTATAACCATTTTGATAATCAAACCATGTCAAAGTCATTTTGAATAATAAACAGACTTATCAAAACTCAGAAACCAATTCACTATATAAATCCAAGCAATTGATAAAACGAAAATGATATCAAAATTCATACTTGGATGATGAGCAGACAACTTGGTCATAACATTTTGGAATTTATGACGACTGTAGCCGATTCGACATTCCTAAAAACGATGGAACCAATGGTTTTCTGCTTCTTATAATTAGCTCGAAGCTTGTCCCTTTCACTAGTCAATACTGTAACTTGGTTTTCCAACGCTTTGATTTTCAACTGTAATAAGGGGACGTCGGTATAGTAGCATTCTAACCACACATTACATTGGTCACATGACGACTGCCCGACAGTCGAGGGTTTGGGAGAATCACCGAGAGTTTCGTTAGGTAGTTTGATCCCTGGGTAACTGGGATTGTTCCTTAGGCACGGGGGAAAATTATAAACGAAATCATAGGGTGACTCAGAGCACAAACCTTGAGAGTAAGGGTACTCACTAGCTAGGAAGCGTTCGATGTCAGAGTCTGAGTCTTCACTGAGGACTATGGGCTTCTACTCAGCATTAGGTTTAGGTTTATTTCTAGCCAGTCTTGAGATAAGTCAAGCATTCTTTTTACCTTTGTCGTCGACAGTAGGGTTTCCCTTGACCTTTTTTCTCACAGGCTTTTTAACAGCCTCTATCTTGTCGATTGCGATGTCGGGTAGATCGATATTAGGGTTGGCCAAGGGTTTAGGATTGGGTAGAAGGGCATGGAAAGGCACGGGTGGCTCGACCTGAGTCACACTAACCATAGGCTTGTCAATTTGGACAGGCTCTGTATCAACAAAACCATTCCGAGAGATAAAATCTTGCCAACTATCACCATGGAGATTTAAGTGATGAACAATGATGAGTCTGATTAGGCCATGGTGGAACAAGCTACTATTGGCCTTTTCTCTTTTAAACCTTTTAGCCATTTTGTATAGGCTACGCTAGAAATAAAAAGGCATATTCAATTGATAACCCATAAAATTCATTAATAGTCGAAGGTGATAAAGAAAAACCAGTCCATATCGACCCTCATAGGTCACAAATTGTTTAACCACCATCACAAGATCATGTCATCTTGGTTTAAGCGTGGAAATCAGCATACCTCTGTCACAGGATGTAACCTTTCGTGAGACGAACAACAAAGGCCATGGCACCTCCTCCACTTTAGATTTTTTAAACCATCGCTGACCCGTGGATGCTAACCCTGTGGAAGAGCTAATGAACTCCTCATTCAGCTCAAGCTGAATGTCGCCTACTTTGGCCCTACACCCATCAAAAAGTCAGGGTGAACTGCTGTGCAACAAATAAACTAAAACCCTCAAACCGCTGTACAAACATGAGCCAACCACTATCCTCTAAGTCTTTCCAAGCGTTTTCGAACAGTAGCAGGGCTTGACTGCCATTCGGCTCAATTCACACCACTGGTGCCATAAACAGGGTTCACGATAAGCGATGTGAATGAGCCAGGGTTTAAATGTGACACACACAGGAGCAGAACGCTCGAAGGGTTACCGATGCTAGCAGAGGTGAAACAATGATAAGGGAGGCATTAATGACATCGTGCGAAGGTGGTGGAGCTATTTGCTGGCCATGAAGAATAGTCATTACCAATGGTACAACCGCCGACGCTTTCAACTATTCAAATCACAACGCATAAGTGTTACAACTATGCCATTTCAATCAATCAAAACCTTTGGTTACTGGATAAACCATTCACGCAAGCAATAGTTATAGTCCCAAAATCAAACAAATAAATCGAAATCAATACCAATGTTTTGACTATGTGACAAGCGTTGTATAGAACAATTCATACCAAGAGTTTAACCAGTGTGCCAATGTGTTTTATGTATACCAATGTTCCAAGTGGAGTGATAAAATAACATGTAAACACAATCCCCAATGTATCACAAACTCAATGAAACAAAATCACACAATCAAAGAATGTCAAATGAGTACAGATCAAAAGGTCTTGCCAACTGTATAATGCTAAGTGAAATGTAAGCACAATAGGCATATCGAAAAGAATGATAACGACAATTCAATAATGATTTTAATGCGACTTCGTAAGACCAATTTTTCACTTTTACAGTCGTGAAAATGAAAACGAAGGCAAGTGTGCAAATATCTCAAAAATAAAAGTGTCGTTTATTTGAGAATTGCGACGAAAAATTAAGGTTTGCAAAACACTGGTGTAGGCAGCTTATAAGACAGTGGAAAAATGTGAATTGGCTGCCAACAATGACAACACACTGGTAGAAGCAGTTATCTCTGCCAAAAGAACAAATTTAGATTAGGACAACAAAGATAATTCCAAAAAACAATAACCAGAAAATCATATAAACATCATCATTAACCAACTATTCCAACAGTGTTTTAAAAGATGAAAATAGATAACACTCTTAAGATCAACGAGTCACGATATTAAAGATAAAATCTCCAATATTGTTGACAGAGCCACTGCTGCCAGCATGCGTCCATAGCCTCGACAGGTTTTCCATTTAACCCACTCTGACATCTGTATCCTGCCAAGAAGTTCTAGATCAGAATAAAGGACATTAAGAGGTTTCTTACTTGCAAATTTTCATATACCCGACATTGCTTCACTGCCAGCGGGTCTGTTCAGTACCCCGACGAAGTTGTCTTGGCGTCATGCATGCATTTACCCACTGCCAGTAGACCTGTTCAACATCCCGATGGGTTTACAAGCATTTCCCACAGCTCTTTTATGTTTATTTTTAAAGATATATGATCGAGCGGGGTGACGCTGAAAATTATGATATTTTAACACATTTTTTTTTTTTTAGACCTCATCAGAATTTTTAGAACTGTCCTTTATTAAGATCCAGAGATGTTTTATTTACAAAAACAACTTCCTAAGACAGGGAGACATCTTCCGAGTCATTCCTTTAAGGAATATGGACATCATAAAAAGATAATAGATGATCATGACAAGCTTTACTCAGAGATCGAAATCAGTCAACTTCTTTCAAACAACAGACTTTTTGCCAATCACAGATATAACTTTAAGAAATATACCATTCATGTTTATACACTTTTCTTAGCAGTTATTTCAGCGAAGGAATTTTCTATATTCTTTGTTTGAATAGCTCAGTATACAGGTATGTGTATTTCCAAAAACACAAACTGATAAATTCAAAGGGGAAATTGAAGCTAAAAAGCAAACGAAAAAGCAAACATAAGCAAAATATGTACATAGTATACAAGGGTCGTCATCAAGCAAAGTATATTTTCAAGGCTTGGCCATTCACCGGATAGGTGTCAGGTTTCCCTTCAAGATTTTTCAATCGAAAAGAACTGGGACCCAACTTTTCAGCAATTAAAAACGGTCCAAGCCATAAGTTTGGAAATTTAGTGTGTTCTCCCTTTCCCTCATGTGGTTTGTCCCATTTCAAGACGAGGTCACCTACTTCAAAATTCCTATAAGAAGAAGAATTAGAATCAAACTAGCTTTTAACCAATTGTTGATGTTGATCTAACTTACGTTTGGCTTGGGATCTTACCTCTTCTAGCTTCATCAAAGCATTAATTCGGTTTTCCAAAGGGGGCCAATCTTCTTCTTGGATTTTCTGCGACAACTGTAGTGAAGGAAGAAGAATGTGAGGTGACATAATTGCTTCTCTGCCATAAACGAGAAAAAAGGGGGAGTTACCTACGACAACTTTTGGCGTCACCCTATCATCCCACAACGCGTTCAACAATGCATTGTGCCAATTTTTGTGATTTTCAACCATCGTTCTCTTGATGATTTTAATCAAGTTCTTGTTTGTTTATTCTGCCAATCCGTTGCCCTGGGGGTAATAAATAGCAGAATACTTTAGTTTGATTCCTTTTTCCAAAGCGAACTCACTCATCTCAAGAGAGGAAAATTAAGAAGCGTTATCAAATACTAAACAATCAGGGATACCAAAACGAGTGATAATATTCAAATTTAAAAAGGCAATTACCTGACTGGTGTTGACAGTTCTTAACGCGACAGCTTCAGGCCACTTGGTAAAGTAATCCGTGGCTGTTACAATAAACTTGTGTTGTTTCGAGGACGTTGATTGGACCTATGATATCAAGGCCCCACTGCTAAAAAGGAGAGTTTACTGAAACAGGCTGCAAAGGAAAGGCTAGTTTTTGTAACCACCCTGATGCTTTCTGACAAATGGTACATTTATGACACAAGGCATGGGTGTCTCTAAAAAGCATAGGCCAGTAATAAATGGCTCTTAAAACCTTATGAGCAGTGGTGTCACCACCAAAATGACCACCAGCTTCTCCTGCATGCAACTCTAGCAAGACTTTTCCTGCTTCGTCTTTTTCAAGACAACACATCAGTATGCCGTCAAAATTTTGACGAAACAGGATACCATTAACTAGATGAAAGGAGGCAGACTTTAATCTCAACGCTCTTCTTTTAGCGGGATCCAGGTGACGGGGTGCTGATCCATGTTCAAGACAAAATCTTATATCGTCATACCAAGGACTGACAGGGTTTTGTGCACAACAGATTAGATTTTGATCATGTTGTCCTAGGTTTGACGTATCACTTTCTACTTGCTGTTCTACTGCTGAATCAAAAACCAACTTGCATAACCCTTGGCCTCTCACTATCTGAGCTGGGGTGATTTCTAAGTCGTACTCCTGCAAGGAGGTAACTCAGTTAGCCCTCTTTTCACCTAATTCCTTCTGCACTAACAGGTTCCTGATGGCTGGGTAGGGGACAATGAATTTCATCCTAGACTTCAAAAGATAGGACCGAAAATGCTTGACTGCTTTGAAAACAACATAAGCTTGCCGATCTACCGCTGGGTAATTAAGTTCAGCGCCTTTGAAAGCAGATCTCATAAAGGCAATGGGTACTTCATTGTTCTCGACATTCTTTTGGGTTAAGACGATGACATAGGAACGGTCAGAAGCAAAAGTATAGAGTGTAAAGTCTTGTGAAAAATCAGGGCTCATGAGAGACGGAGCGTCTATTATGGCCTTCTTTATTGCATTAAAAGCTTGATTTTCTAGGGGTCCCTAGTGATATTGGATGTCTTTCTTAATCAAATTCTGTAAAGGCCTGACCATTTCGGAGAAACTGGGGACAAATCTTCTCACAAAGTTAATCTGGCCTAAGAAATACTGCATAGTTTTTTTGGATGTCGGAGGGGGAAGTTTTGCGATGACTTGAGTCCTTTCGGGGTCGATAATCATCCCCTTGATTGACACAATAAATCCTAAGAGTTTACCTTGTTCTACTGCAAAGATGGATTTTTTAGGATTCAAGGAAATTCCGTATTTATGACATTGCAGTAGAACGGCTCGTAAGTGAGCTAGATGATCATTTTTGTTTTTAGAAAATACAGTCACATCATCTAAGTAAACTACGACAGACTGATTGATTAAGCCTCAGAAAGCGATGTCCATTTCTCTCTGGAAAGTGACGCCAACATTAATCAATCCAAAGGGCATTTTTCGATAAGCATAAGTGCCCCATGGGGTATGGAAGGTAGTTTTAAGTTGGTCTGGTGGAGACATCAGGACTTGGTTGTACCCCGAGAAACCATCCAGTAAGGATAGCCTCTCAGAACCAGATACCTGTTGAAGGATCTGTTCCATGGGTGGGACAGGATAGTTGTCTTTATCAGACGCTCTATTAAGGTTTTGGAAATCGACACAGAGTCGGATTTTCCCACTTTTCTTCCGGACTGGGACAAGGTTAGAAACCCATTGAGTGTGCCTAACATGAAAAAATATCTTAGCATTTAGGAGTTTATTCAATTCTTTTTGAACGGTCGGTTTGAGCTTAGGGTGCATTTTTCTCAATTTTTGTTGAAAGGGTAAGGTTTGGGGCTTCATAGGAATGACATGCTGTATGATGTTAGGGTCAAAAGTTTTAAGGTCATCATATGTCCATGCAAAGACGTCTTTAAATTCTTTGAACAATTTAATAAATGCAACATTTTCTTGTTCAGAACATCCTACCCCTAGATTAATGCACTGCGGATTGTCCTTAGTCCCTAAGTTTACTTTTTCATATGATAATGAGGAACTATTGGTTTTACAGTTGACTGTATTTTTAAATTTATCTTGAAGATCATAAAACTTCTCTAATCTAATTACAGATTTAGGGATCGAGTTTACCATATCCGATGAAGATTCAAGAGTTCTCGGATCTGGTATTACCGTGAAATCGCACAAATTGTCATCGTGTGTGTGTTCGTCTATCACCGCGCCTTGAAAGGTTTCTTCCATGTGCAGAAAGTTAATAATATACTGATCGTCGTCAAAGACTCTCCAGTTCATGATGTTGTTGGGAACAGATGGTCTGAACAACAACTCGACGGAGAATGCGTTTGTGGACAAGCCTTCTGCAGGAAGAAGTTTAGAGGCTACATTAGCTAATAGATCTTCTTTAGAGTTATTCAATCTAGGAATAGAATTTATATTGAAAGCAAAAAAATTATTCATTAAATTCCATACTTCAGATTGGTAGATTTTGAGATGCAGAGATAGACAGTGGATAGAATCTCTTACCTGTCTAACCACTATTTTGGAGTCGCCAAAGACGGTCATATTTTGAATGTTCATATCTAAAGATTTTTTGAGACCTTGCAGTAAAGCCTCATATTCTGCAGTGTTGTTAGTACATTCAAATTCTAACCTACATGCAATCAATATTTTATTACCTGCTGGATCAATAATAACACGGCCTGTGCCAACTCCTTCTTTGGACTTTGACCCGTCAAAATAAAGAGACCAAATTTGATTTCCATCGGGTACCTAAGACCGTTGTGTAGAAGCTATTAGCTGCACATATGCTACAATCTCAGATTGTTGTTCTGGATTGGTGATAGGTGAAGCCTCGACCATGAAATTGCCGAAAAAGGTGTCCATCCCTTGTACTTTGGATGAATCAGCAGAAGGTGTAAATGGTTTGTTGGGATCGTTCAAATCTGTGACTGTGAACTTAAGGTATCGTTCACGATTTACCTTGATCTTGTTAGGCTTTCCGTTCTCTGGAAGCCATAGATGAGACCAATCTGTCGCGAATAACCATGTAGCTGCTCCGACCATTCCCTGCTTAAAAACAAACCATACACTTCTGGAATATCCACAACAATTATATCAATGACTTGATGAACCTTGGGGTTAGACGATAATCTAATAAGCACATTCTTTAGTTCGCCTATAACTTTAACATTGGTTCGATCAAGTTGTATGATTTTTAAGGTGGAGGGTTCAACTTCAGCGTTAATCTTCTGGCATACAGACCATGGCATCACATTGGATGACGCTCTTGAGTCTACCATACAATTGTGCACATTTCTATTAAATATTTCAAAAGTTAACAAAAATGGAGGTACATTTTTGCGAGTACTAAGAGTGGTAGCTTACTCGCAGTTTCTAAAGCTACTTTATCTACATTATTTACATTATTTATAGGAAGGCTTCCTTTATCTTGAGGATCATGATTGTTTTTAGTGGAAGTCTTCTGAGGAACTTTGTTCTGCACAACCTAATTACCACTTGAATTACCATTTTTGCCATTCTCTGAGATATTTTGTAACATTTTTTGAAGTAAAAATGGAAATTTCAATAAGTCATAAATAGAAATGTTAGCCCTTAACTTTTTAATATCTTCAACTACATCGTAATCTAAGTTGGGGTTCACATTACTCTGTTTAGTCTCAACTGATTTAGACTGCTTTGGAGGTGAATTTGTAGTGTTTTCGGAAGAAGGTTTGTTTGTTGTCTTACTCCTGGTATTATAGGGATGTACTGTCTCAAAGTTAGCTTGAAATATGCTATCTGAGAAGTGTCCAAAAATGTTTGGAGAAGATTCCTCTTCTTGAACTGTCTCTTGTTCAACTACCTCCTAAGGAATCTCAGGAGGCATCAAGTTATCTTGGGCTTCTAGAATTGTTTGAAGGGCGCATTGCAGACTTTCTAGATTAAGGCCTTCGGTGGTTGGATTAGGTCGGTTGGTGGGAAAAGGCTTCCGGAATGGGGGATTGTAAGGTCCTTTTCTCTAGGAAGCTTCTTCAATCGACCTTTTCAAGTCTATAACTTGATTTGACAGTTTTTGTACAACTTTAGTTAAGTTTTATAAATCAGAGTTTTCAGGTTGTGTTTTACTTTGAGTAGGTCTGAGGAGGATTTCAATTTTATTTTTGGAAGAAGAACTAGTCTCTGTTTCGTTGCTAGTAGAATATTTAATACTAAGTATGTATTTTTCAATCTGGCTCGCCTCCTCAAAGGCTTCTAACAACATGTCTTTCTTAGATCGTTTAACCCAAATAGATATACTTTGATGCAAGGCTTTAGTGTAGTATGCTATTATAAGATTCTCGGCAGGCATGGAATCTGCAGGGATTCAGTTTTTAAGCGTTAAGAATCTTTGATTAAAGTCTTTAACTTTTTCTTTTGGGTTCATTCTTAAGATAGAAAGGTTCATGACTAGAACTTCTGGAGGCTTACCGTCTCCGAACTTTTCCAAAAAGCATGACTCAAACTTTTCCCAAGACACGATGGTATGGGGTTGTTGGGAAAAGTACCATGTGGATGCATTGCCCTCGAAAGTATAGGGGAACAACCTACAGACAACGTCCTCATGTTCGACATTGAGGAGTCTTAAGGCTAACATAAAATTTTTAATGTGATCTTCAACGATTTGTTTCGAGTCAGGGTCAAACTTGGGAAGCCATTTCTCTGGGTGTTTAGGTAAAGGATGTTGAGCTCCAGGTACGACTATGACATCCTGATCAAGCCAAGGTCTAGCAGGGTTGTTCTGGTTTTCCATTGGTGTAGTGGGTGTGGAAGGATGAGAAGGGGAACTGCATTCGTCAGAAGAATCTCCTCTAGAAGAAGAAGGAGATGATGGAGGTGGTGAAGGAGGTATCCTAGATCCTCCTGCAACAAGATTTAGGGTTGGATCTGAAGGATTCATAGTGGGGTTAGTGTCACCTAATTGTTCTCTGATATCAGAGAAGTCCAAAGGTTGACCCCACGGACAGTTTGGTTGCCTCAAACGAGCTAAGGCACTATGTGTTTTTATAAGATATTGACGGACAATCTCTTGTATGTCACCACCTGTAGGATTAGGGGTTGCTGGCTCAACTGTGATCCATGGATCGTCGGTTGAAGTGGTTGCTGCTTGAAGGGGAATATTATCGTTTGAATGGCTTCTAGTCACTATAGGTGAGCGATTAGGGGGTGGAGGAGTCTTACGACCGCCTTGTGCCATTAATTAATTTCAGGCCCTCCTTCTAGCGCCATTTGTTGACGGGCAAAATTGTTGATGGGCGAAATTGACCGTCTGTCAACTGGGAGAGTGGAACCGGTCCGGGTTTGTCTAATAACCCAAGCCGTTTGGGATGAACCACCCTGACGGGTTTAGTGGCTCCGTTAGCCGATCTAAGGTCCTAAGAAAACAAAAAAAAGAAAACTACTCTAAATTAACTAATCTAACTAAAAACAACTATTAAACTAAACTAAAACAAATATAACTATTCTATATACAATATACTATCTAATACTATGCTAACTCTTAAGAAATTAAATATCTAACTACTAACAGAAATAAATCTTATTCACAAAATGTATAATAATTACAATTTACAGATTTGAATGAAAACCTGAAAAACTCATTTGTATTCTGTCCTAAGACAGCGAGAGATATATTTTTTTTGATTTTATAATTTTATGAAAAGAAATAAAACAAAAACTAACTAAACTAAACAACTAAATTACTAACTCTAACTACAAATCTAAACTACACATATATCTAACTAAACTACTTAAATATACTAACAAATTAACCAACAAATAAATAACAAACTGACCTGGAGAAACGCTCTAGATTTGTCCTGCATGTAATGATTTTCTTAGCTGATCGGAGGGAGGAAACCCGCACCGAATTATCCAGGAGATTCTCGTAAACAAAAGCTGCAGTGCTCTTCAAATATGATTACAAGACAAACAAGACATAAAAATTACAGCAACCAAATGATTTATAAATCTTCACAGTTAGATAAACCTGTATGCAAAGATCTATACGTAATGATTCAATTAACGAAGAAGAGAAATATGTGATTCATTAACTGAAAAAAAGTAATTGTTGTACTTTTAAAAATAATGAAAGAGATCAGATTATGGATAGCGCATTAATCAAATCATATCATCCTGCAATAGATTATGATAGCTAAAGTAGTCTATAATCAACTGCAAACTAACATGCATAAAACATGAAACAAAAGATTGATATATTGAAAGCGAAAGCTGTAGAAATAACATCAACTCTCGTCTCAGTTTGTATTAGAAATCCATAGCCTGGTTCTCCCACAAGTGAGGATGCTCCTTATTACAAAAAATAATAAGTATTTAAAGACCTTCCACAGGGTAAAACATCCCTGTGGAAGTTATCAAAACTGTTTACAGAAAATCTGGGAAAATATCCCAAGTTTCTATCTCTAAAACTAGGAACCTAAAATAAAACTGTATCACACAAATATCTCCTAGAATGTCACAGCATGCCCAATGCAATTCGAATGTACCTGAAAGAGGTAAAAAAAGGACAAGTTAGGAAGATATTTGTGCTAAGAAAATTGATAAAATATCTAATTCTAAAGACTAGCTACAGAATCTTGCGATTTTGTAGCTGGTCTAAATCAGACACATAATCAACATTAAAATCAATTAAAATCTTTGAAAATACATTGAAACTATCAAAATATATTTGATTGCTAAAAGCCTCATTCAAATCGACACTTGTATGCAAATTGGACAAACTAAATCAAATGATGACAGAGATAGATACACTCTGTTTTGACCAATTTGGGTAAACACCATCGTATTGAATAATCGACAGCAGTGAAATTGATTCATGGACGAATTGAAATCGATACAAAAATTGCTTCATCTACCCATAGATCACTTTGAATCCAAACCGAATTGACCGGATCATTTTCAAAATTGATCGCACCATATTTAACATAAACAAACAATCCATGCTATTGGTATGTAATTATCACAAATGAAATCATGGTGGAATTAATCGGTTGATAATAGGATCTGTAGGACTTCGTTTAAACGTTCATTATCACCAATTGGGGGCGAACACAATCAATTTACAGTCCACGAAATCATTACTTGAATTCATTTCAAAACAAACTATTACCCGAATTTTCTCATACGAATTCAACAGAGATAACATATATCGATATGAGTTAACAAAGTCGTTTTGAAAATTAAAATCAAACAGAGCAGCATCAAGTCTATTTTTGATACGAATCCAACTCATAAAAGCAATTCAATCAAACTAAGAGCGAATCAAACAATTGGAGTTTAACATAGTTGTTATGAGTCAACACAGTTTGATTATTTCTGCGAAGAGATCTTTTGCACAGTTTAAATGAGAATATCGTTTCCATACAAAACAGAGTCATTCTTTCCAAATAAGAGTCGAACAAAGTTGTGTTCCTGATTTAGAAGATTACATCACATAACATATTAAAAGATGATACAGTCAAACTCACGAAATCGTTCCAAAATCACACCATAAAATCAGAGCCAATATAATCCAAATCCAAACGAAAATGTTGACAAAACAGAGTCATTTTCCCAATTTGATAAACTGCATTGTAATTATCAAGCTGATTCAATCTTATAAAATCGTTTCAACAATCAAATCACAATAACTAAATTAGAGTTGTTGATATCCAACCACAACGAAATCATACCAAATCAAAACATAGTCGTGCTCTAATTTCAGCATAAAAACCTTCTGTTCAGGTTGGATACAAACAAAATCCAATCGAAAGCAAACACCATTGATTTCGTTAACTCAAAACAACAAACAAATGAATCAAACCCAGTGAAAACCAATTAATTGCTAAACTGGGCATGATCAAATCGTATAACAAAATCATAACCATATTCAATTTTATAACCATTTTGATAATAAAACCATGTCAAAGTCATTTTGAATAATAAACAGACTTATCAAAACTCAGAAACCAATTCACTATATAAATCCAAGCAATTGATAAAACGAAAATGATATCAAAATTCATACCTAGATGATGAGCATACAACTTGGTCATAACATTTTGGAATTGACGACGACTGTAGCTGATTCGACATTCCTAAAAATGATGGAACCAATGGTTTTCTTCTTCTTATCATTAGCTCGAAGCTTGTCCCTTTCACTAGTCAATACTGTAACTTGGTTTTACAACGCTTTGATTTTCAACTGTAATAAGGGGACGTCAGTATAGTAGCATTCTAACCACACATTACATTGGTCACATGACGACTGCTTGACAGTCGAGGGTTTGGGAGAATCATCGAGAGTTTCGTTAGGTAGCTTGATCCCTAGGTAACTGGGATTGTTCCTTAGGCACGGGGGAAAATTAGAAACAAAATCATAGGGTGGTTAGAAGCACAAACCTTGAGAGTAAGGGTACTCACTAGCTAGGAAGCGTTCGATGTCAGAGTCCGAGTCTTCACTGATGAATATGGGCTTCTGCTCAGCATTAGGTTTAGGTTTATTTCTAGCCAGTCTCGAGATAAGTCGAGCATTATTTTTACCTTTTCCATCGACAGTAGGGTTTCCCTTGACCTTTTTTCTCACAGGATTTTTAACAACCTCTGTCTTGTCTATTGCGATGTCGGGTAGATCGATATCAGGGTTGGCCGAGGGTTTAGGAGTGGGTAGAAGGGCATGGAAAGGCACGGGTGGCCCGACCTTAGTCACACTAACCATAGGCTTGTCAATTTGGACAGGCTCTGTATCAGCAAAACCATTTCGAGAGATAAAATCTTTCCAACTATCACCATGGAGATTTAAGTGATGAACAACGATGAGTCTGATTAGGCCATGGTGGAACAAGATACTATCGACCTTTTCTCTTTTAAACCTTTTAGCCATTTTGTATAGGCTACGCTGGAAATAAAAAGGCATATTCAATGGATAAGCCATAAAATTCATTAACAGTCTAAGGTGATAAATAAAAACCAGTCCATATCGACCCTCACAGGTCACAAATTGTTTAACCACCATCAAGAGATCATGCCATCTTGGTTTAAGTGTGGAAATCAACATACCTCTGTCACAGGATGTAACCTTTCGTGAGACGAACAACAAAGTCCATGGCACCTCCTCCACTTTAGAGTTTTTAAACCATCGCTGGCCCGTGGACGCTAACCCTGTGGCAGAGCTAATGAACTCCTCATTCAGCTCAAGTTGAATGTCGCCTACTTTGGCCCTACACCCATGAAAAATTCAGGGCGAACTGCTGTGCAACAAATAAATTAAATCCCTCAAACCGCTGTACAAATGTTATCCAACCACTATCCTCTAAGTCTTTCCGAGCGTTTTTGAACAGTAGCAAGGCTTGACTGCCATTCGGCTCAATTCGCACCACTGGTGCCATAAATAGGGTTCACGGTAAGTGATGTGAATGAACCAGGGTTTAAACATGACAGACACAGGAGCAGAATGCTCGAAGGGTTACCGATCCTAGCAGAGGTGAAACAGTGATAAGGGGATGCATTAATGACATCGTACGAAGGTGGTGGAGCTATTTGCTGGCCATGCATAATAGTCATTACCAATGGTACAACCGTCGACGCTTTCAACTATTCAAATCACAATGCATAAGTGTTACAAATATGCCATTTCAATCAATCAAAACCTTTGATTAGTGGATAAACCATTCGCGCAAGCAATAGTTATAGTCCCAAAATCAAACAAATAAATCGAAATCAATACCAATGTTTTGACTATGTGACAAGCGTTGTATAGAACAATTCATACCAAGAGTTTAACCAATGTGCCAATGCATTTTATGTATACCAATGTGCCAAGTGGAGTGATCAAATAACATGTAAACACAATCCCCAATGTATCACAAACTCAATGAAACAAAATCGCACAATCAAAGAATGTCAAATGAGTACAGATCAAAAGGTCTTGCCAACTGTATAATGCTAAGTGAAATGTAAGCATAATAGGCATATCGACAAGAATGATAACGAAAATTCAATAATGATTTTAATGTGACTTCGTAAGACCAATTTTTCACGCTTACAGTCGTGAAAACGAAAACGAAGGCAAGTGTGCAAATATCGCAAAAATAAAAGTGTCGTTTATTTGAGAATTGCGACAAAAAATTAAGGTTTGCAAAACACTGGTGTAGGCAGCTTATAAGGCAGTGGAAAAATGTGAATTGGCTGTCAACAGGATGTGGTTTGTTTTAAGTTCCACAATGTTGTGGGCAGCCACTTTGTTAAACAGGTGAGATGTTTGTTGATTTTCTAATTCATCATCTTCACCCTCTTGATCTATTGAGATACTGAAGAATTCTTCAATGGTCTGCATAAATCTTTGTAGCTCCAAGTCGTCACTAAATAATTTCCATTGCTTTATGTTGTTTGGTATGGCCGTCCTATGTGTTGGAACACATATATATTTTAAACTTTAGACTTTAAATGGATTTCATTCCCATTTAAATAAAAACAACGCGCGCTTGATTGTCACCGTCGATGAGCTCTTCCATCTAATCAAATGATCCTAATTCCTTAGAAACTATAGAGCCACCTACTCGTTAAAAAAAATTCAAATCACTAAAGAGTACTTCACGATTTTGGATTTCGGAGTTTCACGCTTTAGATGTGTTAACATGCCTCACCTTCAAAGTACTGATACGTGAAAAGCGTTCAAAAGATCCAAGTCACCATACACGTATACCCCCGTAATCTATGACGTATCTTTCTGGGAAATGATCTGTCAGGAATTTAAAAAAAGTTAATTGACCAAACAAATGAAATAACGAATACTTAAAAAGAAACTAAAACCCAATTAGAAAATCAAATAATAGTTTCGCGAATTCGGAAATCGGGTCTTCGCCATCTATCGCTTCTCAAATTCGCGAAGCCTAAAATCCCTAAATATCTTAAGCGTTAAGCCGGGTTAATTAAGGATTAAAAACGATTAACGATTAATTAATCACATCACTATTTCACATTTCAGGGATCCTACCTCGAGGGAATTTCAATATCCCGAAGCTCGAACTCCCGAAATGTCTTAAGTGTTAATCCATGTTAATTAAGGATTAAAAATGATTAATGATTAATTAATCACATCGCATCGCGATTTCGCATTTCGGGGATCCTACCTCGATCAAATTTCAATATCCGAGATCCGAAACCACGAAATATTTGAGGTTAAACATGATTATTTAAAATGGTTAAACATAATTAAAATTAATTAATTACATCACGATTTCGTGTTTCAGAAATCATATCTTGAACTGTTATAGGATATCCCGAGATTCGAAATTATGAAATTTACTTAACGATAAGTGAAATCAACTAATGCATTAATGATGATTATCTCATGACTAATATTTCACTGAATCATAACGCGGATAAATTCAAATTTCATCTATGCTTTTCCCGATCATGAACCACCAGATGTTAATGGCATTAATAATCGATCTACGACAATCATTTCGAATAAGATCTCAAAACACCACATAAATCTTTTCATTAAGGAAAATAAATTCATTGTCAGTGAAGGTATGCGTAAATTGATACTCTTAAGGTAAAAAATATATTGAAGTTTGAACTCTATTTCCATTTTCACAGAACAACAAGCTTAGCGAGATAATAAGTTTGTGCATTTTCTGTGACAGGTAACACAATGTTGAGTTTACTACTATCATGGCTCTATGAAAAATGGTTAAAGGGACTGGTGAGAGCTTGAGTCAAAACATATATGTCCTCTCGGACACATCGCCGAGAGCTGTGGAGACCATAAAAACCTGGACACAGGTATGCGAGATCCTACAATATGAATTGGACAACTGTCCAGAAGAGTCAGATAATGAGGGGATCAAAACTCAAGCAATGAAGCTCAAATACATAGCTCAGTCAGAGCTGCATAAGATAGCCACAGGACTGAGGCTCATGCCGTATAACAACATGATAGGTTGGGCCTTGGAGAACGTTGATATTACGACCAGGACCATCTACAATTCACAGAAAGTTGTTGTTGGATCCTTTTGACTAGAACATGTACAGGTTATGTAAAAATTGTCCCCAACATTCAAACACACTTCTAATGCCACTTTCTTAAATAAATTCGATGAAGAAGAGTGCCCATAAAGCATAAAGAATTATCCCGACTTGATCAAGGATTGGTGGGCTCTCCTTGAGAAATTCAGAGCAGACACAGATGGCACATACACCACGACATCATTAGAATCTCATATGATGTATGTGGCCATGATGCTCTGTAGAATTTTCAGGAGGGAAAAATCTGCCCACTTCCTGTTATCATGGGTACCAATCATGCACGAAGTTGCATAGGGTTTCTCATTCAATTGGGACAATATGCTATCAGATATTTTGGCCAAGGAAATCACTGAGTATCAAACATCGAAAGCCAAAGGACGACCTGACCCGTTTTACATGTCAACATATCTTATGGATGCCGTCTGTTTTATGATGCCTTTTCCTTTGATGGGTTGGAGCTGGACTCCGAAAAGTGCTGAACCAATACATATTTATCATTCAAATCTATGGAAAGATAAAGCAAATGATTCCTTCTATGAAATCTGCAATTATGTGGTGGTGCCGATGCACATCGCCATATATGGGTGCCCACCTCCCAGTATTTCTGACAAAATAGTAACCAACCTGGGGAAGATAGAAGATTGGTATATTGAAGAGCATTTCTCTTATATCATGGTTTTTGGTTGTTCGGTCCCTCCGCATACCTTGCCCAAGTTTCTACCAGGACGATTGGTGTGCAGAGAGGTAGCGCGTCAAACTATGCTGGGCAGAGTCAGTAAGGAGCTAAAAGCCTTGCATAAAAAGGTATGGCCCAACTTTCCCTTGCAGATTGGTATGTTTTCACTATTTGATTTCATCCAAAGTAGAGGCTGCGGCCCTGGAAGAAATCAATCTTGTCAATATTGAATTCAAGAAACATGATCCTCAGAAGATCGTGGGAAATCATATGGCCTCTTGTAATTTGAAAAGATACGAGCATGAGGAGTCTCCATAGGATGAGATATTCTGAGGAGAAAGATCCTATCAGGAAGTCTTGAGTCGAGTCCAAACTATGGATCCAGACGAATTGGTCAAATTCCATAATTTCCAAAGGCATAGGAGAAATAGCCTTTCAAAAGTCCTGTAGGGAGAAACCCCAACACCCTCAGCTACACAGGAAATTGAGATTCAGATTTTAGAAACAGGGAGCTCCAGTGGATAGGATGCTCAGGAAAAGTTGGGGAAAACTGAGGTTTTAACTCAGAAGGGGGACACCACATTGCCAAATCCACCAAGTGATCAAGATAAATCTTAGATTGAGGCCTTCATTAAAAAGAAAGAAGAAAAGTCGTCGTTCACACTAGGAAATACAACTACTGACACAACTGGGAAACAACCTTCCACTGAGATAGGTGACCCTATCCAATCTATCCCACATTTACAATTCAACAGAGGGAACCCGAGTGATGAAGTGGTGTTCATAAAGGATCTTACACCTATTTCAGCTGAAGAGATGCCTCTTTTCGATTTCTTCTTCATCAATAAAAGGAGGGCTGTGGTAAAAAGAGAAACACACCTAAAGGAGGGTGCAATTGTCAAGAGAAATAGGGTGCTACTTGATGGACATGCCTTGGAAGAGGTAGACTTCGCTATGGATGTGGCAGGCTCGCTGGGAGCTTTCGCAACAACAAACCAATATTCTGTTGGGAACCTAAAAGAATAATTGAAGAAGAAAGATCTGCTGATAAGTCAATTGCAAAATCAAGTAAAGACTATGGAGCAGAATGTCAGGAGTGAGATGAACAAGGGTTTTGAGAAGAGTAGATCCTGTGACAGACAAGAAATTCAACAGCTCAAATGCAGTCTCGATGAAATGCATAAGAATGCACAGGCAAGTAGAGAATGGGCCAATCAACAAGGAGAGTTGGTAAAATGACTACATGCCAAAATAAACCTAAATGAAAACACGACTATAGATATGGCATTTTTCCAAGCTCAGGCACTGGAGGTGTGCGAAAAAATAGAATCAACACAACAAAGCCTTTTCGCTAAGGTGGAAGCTGTCCAAAACCATTTTCGGGTGGTAGACCAATCCTTAAATAACATTTTCTTAAAGGAGAGAGATGCCATCACTGCTTGAGCTAATTTTCAAGAGGCAGTTGTGTCATCAACAAGAGAAGAAGTAGCCATGGTCTCTAGATTGTCTCTTTCCGAGCAAATTAGAGGCGATATAATATTGAAGACCTGGGAGGCTAACATAGCCGAAAGTAAAAGATTAGCTAAGGAAGTGAAGAAAGCTTGTGAAGAATATTTTCACTCACTCGACAAAGGATCATTAGGCCTCGACAAATATAATATCTCTGAGGTCCTGGGGAAATTTGATATAGCGAAGCATCAACTTAATGTCAAGACAAGCATGGAAGAGGATCAGGATGAAATCTTTCAATTAAAACATATTGATATTACTTAGATAAATAGGTGGCTAGTCGTTCCTAGTCTGCAACTACAGTTTACATATTTAGAAGACAGGAGAATGGAAGATAGGATACCTCACTTAGAGAAGAAGTTGTATACTTTTGAAGCAAATGAGACAACTGAGCCTTCCAGATTGGTGGTGCAGTTCGTAGGAAAATGTGTGCAATGTGTCAAGCAGGGGAAAGCCAACACATCTAGGAACAAATGAGACGACGTGGG
Source organism: Picea mariana (assembly GCA_032191745.1). Classification (NCBI taxonomy): domain Eukaryota; kingdom Viridiplantae; phylum Streptophyta; class Pinopsida; order Pinales; family Pinaceae; genus Picea; species Picea mariana. Next base: position 133,690 of record JASDQU010014597.1, on the reverse strand, counting down.
CATATCATGTACTCATACCATGATTAGAGACCAACTGTTTCTAAGCTGGAGAACAAGAAGGAGAAACGTCTCTGCCAGCGTGGCGAAGAGACAGGGAAGATGCAAGTGAAGCGTTTCAAATTTCACATATTGTAATATTCTCCGTTTTATAAATAAGGATAATTCCAACCGCTTAGGGTTGAGAACATTTTTGTATAAATACATATTTCAAAGACTTAACACAGGCTGCTTCTTGCTATATTGTAACGAAGAAAACTCATCCTTTTGTGAGTATTAATACAAGTATAGACATAGATTCCAAATTTTGTGCAGTTTGAGTTATATGCTCTTCTTGTATCCCATATCTCTAGTTTTATTTATGTTACTCCTTGATAAGTGAGTGGTTGCAACTTAGTACAACATCTACTGTAATCACATTTTATCAGTCATTTGATAAGAAAACAATTTTTCCTCTGTATTTGCTATTAGTAAATACAAGACCTGCAAGCTACTTGGATCACTGTATCTTATATCATTTCAAGGGTGCATTCTATATTTTCTTCTACTGTAAACAAGGTAATATTCATCTGTCATTGATGCCTCATTTTGTTTAACAATTTTGTAATTTTCTCTCGCATCACTTGATTTTATTACTCGACTCAAATGCCGAAACACGACCTCTGTCCTGTTCAGTTATTAATTTCATTTAAGGGTTAATTCTCATATAATTAATGGAAGAAAAAACACCTTTTAAAACATTCCTTAAATTCTTGATGCCTTGACATTACTCTTTGAGCCTTAAGTGTAATCTCAAGAAGAAAACTATGTATGACTTCCACCTGATACTTGATATTTGAACCAATGGGAGGTCTGAAGGTACTAGCAGCCAATGCCAAATAATCTTCCTTTTGATTTTCCTCTCTAGGGATGAAGGAAATGTTAAATGCCGGAAAGAAGTTGCAAACCAGGTCCCACACCTCATTCTTGTATTTCTTTAGCCTTGGTTGCTTATCTTGATATATGTTTTTGACTTGATTGATGATTAACTCATAATCACCAAAAAATGCCAAACTGTCAATGGCCATGTCTTTGACAACCCTCAATCCAAGCACCAGAGCTTCATACTCAGCTATATTGTTAGTAGTCTCGAATTCCAACTTATAAGAGAGCGTTATTACCTCTTGTGCAGGGGAAATGAGGACTATACTAGCCCTATAACCTTCCTTTGATGAAGAGCCATCAAAATAAATATACCATACTTTGTTCTACTGATCTGTCAGTCACTGATTTTTGCATTTGTTGGCTGTAGTTTCTGGTTCATCATCATTTAGATGAAAAAAAGACGAGTTGATCTCATCCTCAACAACACAAACTGGATGGTTTCTTGGATTCTAATGGTCACTGACGATATATGCCAATATGACCTCCCTGTATAGCCTCCTATGTTCTCTTCTGAAAACAAGGATGGTGGCATATGTGAGGTCCATTTGTAACGATCCCCCAACCTTCTTGGCCCACGTCCTGGACAAAATCATACCAAACTTGGGGGGAATTTCAGCCACAACGATGTCCATCACTACACTCTTCATTGGTAACTATGCCAAAGAAACCACCAGATCTTTCATTAATCCCAAACATTTGACTTTTTTGGAGTCAAAGGAGTAAAGTTCTTGGTAGGGCTTGGTGATCTCCATACATAGTTCCTCCATAATAAATTTAGGCATGACATTGTGTGAGGCCCCTGAGTCCATGAGACAATTATGTAGGATATTTTCATCGACATTTAAAGATACGTAGAATGGTGGAGAGGCATCAGATCCATCCTCGATATGTGGGCCCACAGTAATGGCTGGATTTTCATCCTGTAGATTAATTACATCAGAAGTTACAACATAAGTAGGTGGCCGTAGAACCTTCATAATATATTTTTTGAAAGGCTCATTTTTCAACAATTCTGACAAAGGTACATGGATCTTGATCTTGCTCAACTCATGCTCTAGGATGAAAGATGTTTGTGGCCTATCATATTCCTTTACTTCAGGGACAACATGTTTAAATGGAGGAGGCTGGTGAGCTTTAGCCAATGCACCCTTGCTTGGATTTGTCTTGGGAGGAACCTCTGTTTTTTTGTTATGATCGGAGGTGGTGGCTTTGGGAGTGTCTGTTCTAGGCCTCAAATAATATTTCTTTTGGGGTTGGCCTTGAATAACTCGCTCTTCCCCTATCTCAATATCAAACTAATTTGACAATTGTGCTACCTCATAATCTTGCTGCGTTAAGTGATTGGTGTAAAAATCTATTTCATTAAAAAGTAAAACATCGTCCACAACATCACTATCTACATCCATTTCCTCAATCTGATTATTTTGGAAATGAGGTACTACTCTTTGATCATCAACATTCCTCCTCTCTCTCTGCATTATCTGAGGGACATCATTCATCCTCCTAAACTGGTTTGGATTTCTGTTCCCAGCCCCTTGAAAAGCTCTGTTTAGTTGTTTAGATTCCCATTTCAACTTAGCTATTTCAGATGTCAAATCCTTCAAAGTTTTGGTCATTTCATCAAGTTGAAGATCAGATGTTGATAGGTTAGAGGAGGCAGGGGAATCCTCTCACTGTTTCTTCTTGTCTTTATCAGATCTAGTCTTTAACTTGTCTGATGCTAGGATGTTGGACTCAACCTCAATGATTTCTTCTTGCATGGAAAACAAGGTGGCAGATCTTCTCTCCCTCAACAGAAGGGATAATTCTGCATCAAATGAATTGGCATAAGTGATCTTAGAAGAGGCTTCAGTTGGTTTGATCTCCTCTGGGATTCTACCATGCATCTTATTGAATCTCTTGGTGAATTCTAAAATAGACTCACCATTCTTTCTCTTAAGGGATCCAAAATCAGTGATGTAATATAGATAATCTCTTCTATCTCCCCATTGGTTTATAAAAGCTTCATCTAGTGCATCAATATCTGTAATGGAGGCTGGAGGGAGATCCAAAAACCATTTCGTCACTTCCCCATCGAGTCTTTGTACAAAAAACCTCATCCACACATCTGCATAATCAATTTTGAAGTTGTCTCCAAAGCTGTAGAAGGCTACCATATGTTCCTCAGCTGTGACATCCCGTTCCCCATTATATCTTGGAAAATATTTCATGTAATCTATGGCTGGGAGTGCATGTAAGCTTACATGAAAAACTAGGGGTGCATATCTAGCAACAATTATTGCATCCATCCTGTTAACAACCATTGTTTGGAAAATATGAATCTGAGGATTGATTGGAGATACATGGGTGGATGCGGGACTAGATGATGAAGTAGAGGCAGGAGTTGAAGGTGTTTGAGGTTCCTTGGAAATGTGATTCTCAGGGATAGAAAATTCAAGCTACTTGTGATAATGAAGAAAAGTAGATTCTTTGGGTGTAACTTTACTCTTGAGGGATGAGGTATATCTTTGAGCTAAGGTGGATTTTCTTAGTTTCCTTTCTAGCTCAGAGACTACTATGTCCTTCTCAGGGTTGGGATGAGCCTTAGTGGCCTTGATGTGCTTAGATTTGGATCTCTTGAGTTCTTTTCTGGGAGCCATTATTTCTTTTGTGAATTTTACTCAGTGGAGTCGCCAGGTGAAATATGACAGTCTGAATGTGTCTGATCTTTCTTCAACATCAAAGGTTAGATCTGATCGTTATTGTTCTCCCAGGGAACGATTTCTTTGTTACTCATTCCCCAACAATGACCCCATAAGATGTTGGTCCTAAAGTCTACACCTGATTGCTAAAGGGTAGAGATAGACCACCTCAAGTTTTGGAATGGTTATTTTTTTGGTTATTTGATTTTGATGGTCATTTTGAGGGTTGGTTTACCAAGGAAATAACAAGGTTGGGTCGAAAAAATGATATGGAGGAGGGTCCTCCTTGGCTAGTGGCACACAAATGACAGACAAGTGAGATAATAGAGGACGGAACTTGGGGAAACAACAAACCACTCAATGAATAATCTGATGTAATAAGTTTAATCCTTAAAATATTATTTCAAGGCATTAAACATGTATCAAAAAAAAAATTACTCCCACAGGTTGCAATAGAAACAAATCTTCACCAAAGAATTAGCTATTTTATAGGTTGCATATTAGTAAAGACAAGTTATACAGTAGCTGAAGGAAATGAAATGTACTTTGCACAAATAAAAA